>CAJNOP010000617.1:83252-95957 GCA_905250075.1 Rotaria sp. Silwood1 | reverse complement strand
GTTTCGTCGAAAATGTATTTTTCTTCCATTCCCGTTTCGTCGAAAATGTATTTTTCTTCCATTCCCGTTTCGTCGAAAAAAAAATTCTAATTAATCAATGAAGTTATAGATAATATATCATTTGATGAGATTTTTTCGTCATACTAATTACGAATAGTGCCTAATTACTCGTAGATAAGTTTGCCAAAAAAAAATTAAAACAATTGTGTTTCAAATTTTATCTTGTGTATAGCAAAAAGTATCAAGTAATAAAGTTGGTTTATTACGTTTACTTTCAACAATAGATAGCATCGTTTTATGTAATAATGAATGAATATAACAAAAAAAATGAATTTTCCCTTTTTACTCCACATATATATACTTTTGCAAAATTACTGATTACTAGTATAGCGATATCAATTAGTTTCTTTTTAAGGAAATAGTTTAAGTCAATCAAAGAAACTGAACTTATCACTTTGATTATACTTTTTTTCACTACAATTTAATTTTTCGACGAAACGGGAACGGTTGTTTTTTCATTTTCGACGAAACGGGAATGACGAGAAAAAAATATATCAAATTTTTCGACAAAACAGGAAAATCAATTAAGTTTTCGACGAAACGGGAATCTACCTGTTCTTTCGAACAATGAAGAAGACAGGTCTCTAGTTTTTTCCGTTAAAAAGTTATGAGCATTTTGTCTAATGACCTTCTTTTAATTAAAGACGATTTAATTCTTCATGTATCTTCAATTTTAATCATATTGAAAATCAGTTGATTTTCTTTATCTTTCTAATGGTTGTCTTCATTCTTTATCAACATTAAGTATTAAGGTTCTGCATGAAAAAAACTAGAATAAATAAATCATTTTTATTTTGTAGAAAAATTTTCCTAAATTGAAATAGTTCCATTACGTTGTCGAATGATAAATTTTGAAGAATTGAAATTATATCTATCAATAACAAGATTTTACTCAATTTATGTTGATGATATTCAATTATATGATCAATTTCTTATTTACATGATGATTTCGAAAATTTTGTTCAGTTCAACAATTCTTATCAAGGTGACAACATATTTCAGAAAGTTCGACAGTTGATGATTTATGATAAAATTGTTTTTGAACATAAATTATTTAAACTCATCTCTGAAGATTTTCCTTTTCTTCACTTCTTATATTTATCTAATAGTCACCCACAAAAAGAGAAGCCACATTCATCAACAGTAATCACATTTCCATATCTTATATCTCTCAATTTACAATATGCATATGTGGACTATGCTAAACTATTTTTCTTGAAAAATAATGTTCATCTACCTCTTTTGTTAAGTCTTCGTGTCGAATATAAATCACTCACAACGATAACAAATAATTTCACCAATAATTGAACGTATTTCAATTTCGATAGATTGAGAAGTCTTGATGTATGTCAATCATTTGTTTGCCCAGAAAATTTTCATCAATATTTTCCTTTGTTATAAGTTATGTCAATGAAAGAAAATACTTAAAAAAAAATACAATATTTTATTTAATCTGAATTCTGTTGTAACAAAGAATAGAGAGTACAAATACAATAATAACTTTTAATTCTCTTCTATACATAGAAAATTACTGATTTAGTTCCATATGATGATATGTTAATGATGTTTAAAACACATTTTGATGTGAATTTCTTAGAAGAAAATATTTTGTCATTATAATCGTATGGCAAAAAAGGCGATGTTACTCAAAACAATTCGAAGAAATTAAATAGATACTCGATTGATTAAGTACCGATCAATTTCATTTTTAATAGTTAGTGAATTTTAAAATAATCATGTGATTTGAAAAGATACAACTTTCCAATTGTTCATGACGATATTTATAAACTCTTTTAAATAAAAGTTGCTTATCGCAATTGAAAATGTTCTTGAATAGAATATTGAATGCAATAACTTATTGTTTTCAGATATGCTGTATCTCATAACTTGAATGTCTGCTATTGAAAAAGAACATGACTAAAGTTCAGTGATTGTAATGCAAATGAATTTCGTTCGCAAGCTATTCTGTGATAATCATCCAATTGGAAATCTATTGCTGTACCTCATTCGAATTGTTTTGCACTGAGAAGACTTTAAATCTCAACCAAATATTTTATATTCTATCCAAATAAATCTTATTAATAGACGACAGTTGTCAGTTTTATATAACATTCACATATCCGATGACCACGCATACATCAAGAGTTCCCGATTAGGTAGGTCAAAGGAGAAGCTTTCCCTCTACTCTCCAAATTTCGAACTTTCTGCTATATGCTTTGTACAATAGTATCTGTGGAATTGGTAACGTGCAGACCAGCAGAAAATCTCTACATTTACTGTAATAAAAATTAACGAAAGATAGTTTCTGGTAAATTTGTCGAAGAATATTCTGAACGCAAATACAGAAGAGCAGATAAGATTGATTCAAACGAACTATTTTGGGTTTATACCAAATACTTTTTGGATAAACATCAGTTTTGACTCTGTCAAACAATTGAATCCATTTCTGATCAATATTAAATTAAAGAAATATTCGAATCAAGACATTCGAAAATAGCAAAATTGAAAAGTTTTGTGACGAAAGTTACATTTAAAATATCGATAAGATCAAATAATACTTGGTGAAAGCCTATATTTCATTAGGATATTATTCATTCTTGGCTGTTTATTCAATTGTATACCAATTTTATTTAATAAATTCGAATTCAATACTATTAATGAAAAAGTTTTTAGTTCTTTCGTGTTATTAAAATAAGTACTTAAGACACGTCTTTAATTGTTTCCCAGTTGTGTATGAGTTTTTGTATAAAATCAAAATAATTTGGTCAAAATATTAGTGTAAGTTGAATCGAATGATTTTAAAGGAACTCATAGTAGATCCCAAGTGTTTAGACAAAAACTGTTAATCTAAAACATATTCTCTCTTTCAACATACGATAGTAAAGTTTTTCAAATAAAAAACTATAGAATCGATGGAACATTGAATACATCGTGGATTATTTTATTCGAGTTTTTATCAAAATGATTCATATGGATGTATCAAAAAGAAAAATTAATTTGGTAAATGTTTTGTTTTAATCTCGAGTATATTTAATATTCGATATAAAATAGATTTATTTTCTCTTCTCAGAGCATGTTCAAATGTCAGCACACTTATTATACACAGTTCATTACTTTTCTCAAGAAAAGTATTGAACAATCGTTCATTAATCTTGGTTATTAGCAGATGATACCAACATTCCTTTAAAACTTGTTCAACGTTTTCAATATTTGACTATTGTCGACATGGTAGTCTATTCGATCGGCATTTCAATATCTATTGTTGATATTTTACTAAGTTGAGTTACTAAATTATGTTTTATTGTAATACAACTTAAAGATGACTCTCAATTAGGTTATTCATTCTTTCACAAGTACATTATAGACAAGCGATGTCAATCATTTGGTTTAAACAAAACGATGAAGATAAGATAGATGTAAAAATCGAAAATCAAACATTATATCCGTGTTGCATAATTATTTATCTGTATATTTCTTTTTCTTACAAGTTTGTATTAATAAAATGATTGTAATTGAAGATAACTATAACAGTGTTTAATATAGATTGTTTTTTTATGGATTATTGTTTAATAAATAGATCAAGATAAAATATCCAAAACATAGAAAAAATATAATTCTCTGTCTGTTGGAATACATTTGATTTTATATTAGATCATAACAATCAGAGAATTGTAGAAAATAAAAAAGAGAATATGATATTCATCTGACTTTTTAATTGTGTCTTTTACTTAATATTGTTCTTTCGAGATCATCTTCATAAGACGTTTTATATCATCGATAAAAAAAAGATCCAGTTAAAATCTATAAAATAAAAGTCGATGTTTTTTTTTGACTGAAATCATTAGCGCTAGTGTTTTACACATATAATAATTAGCTTTTGAAGAATCCATTGTTCCGAAATATACGCACTTTTATTCTGGGAAGTCACGTCGTTAACGAATGAATTTGTCCATATAATAAAAATTTCCATAGTCCTGTTATTAGCTTTCAAATGATTTCGAAAGAAAGGGCGAAAAAAAAAATACCGTTCGTTGCAATCTTATAACGATATTCGATCTCTATTCAAATGAAGGATGTCCAATTTTAATGAAATGAAAATCTGTTAAAAATTAATTTGTTCTAAAATATCTTCTTTTTAAATTGACTCTCATTGTTTAGAAGACATACTAAACATTATCAATTGTTGTTTCTGTTGAAAATATACAAACACGAACAGATACTTAGCATTTACAGGTTCTCTGATTTTCCATCATTTTCAATTAATTTAAAATGATTTATTTCTCACAATATAAAATTTGGGTGCGAATAAAGGACAGACAACCACACCTATACACACCCAAACTCTAGGATAGTTAATAGTCTCAAGCTAACTTCAATGAATACAGCTGTCGTGTAGAGAAACAGTTTATAAAAAAATAGTATTAGAATATATATTTTGTGCTTCCTTTTATCTGTGTTTCGAAAAATATATTTATATCTTAATAAGATAAGAAATGCGTTTTCAAACTCATAAGTACTCAGAAAATAACCCACGACGTTTAATACATGGAGTTAGATGTTTAATTATGAAAGGCTCTGCTAGTTGAATACATAATGAAATTTTACCTAATAAGACAGTATTCTGCAAATACATCTTCAATTGTTACATGCACAAATGTGCAATGGGTTCAATAAATTCTATTACCATGCGAACCTTTTTTCATGTAGAGATCTGAAAGAATTTTTCCACAGTAAACTTCAAAAGAACACTGTAATGACACCATGATATGTTTTTAACAAGGCAACAGAATATTTAATATGTAGTTGTTTCCTATTGAGTGTCTCCCAAGTTGCTGTTAACTCGAAAGTGACAGCTGGTTATGACAATAGAATGCAGGTGTTGTCGTCTATACCGAATTTCGATATTCTTAAAGACTTAAATTATAAAAATGTTAATAAATTCCAGCAATTACTCTGAAAAAATTGATTTCCAGAAAGTGCCTTCTTATATGTCTTTTGCATCATTTATCTAAGAGAGTGGGGACGTCTTTTTTTATTGGAAGGTCTTCTGATATACTGGAGTCTTTTAGTGTGTTGATGACTTCATTATATATTGCTAGCTAGAAAATGAGATATGAATGTTTTTTTTCGTCTGCCGTATGCAAGTTTTCACCGTGTACAAATCATTCAGGCATACCTCTGAGTCATATACAAGTTTTCACTGTGTGCAAATTATTCAGGCATATCGCGTATTGATGTACAAGTTTCTGTATGCATCTTGTGTAAACCTAATTGCTATAGAGAGCATCATTAAAAAATAATAAAAAAAATAAAGAAAAAATGTCAGCGAGAAAAAAAACAAGCAGTAAGAAACATATTAATTTGCTTTGCTGCAAAGGTAAAAACAAGCAACCAGTGTTATATTCATACTATCAAGGTTAAACAAAAGTTCAAGCTACGAAATTTTCTCATTTTATTTGGTTTTATTTATTTCGTTGTGATGAGTAAGCTATTGGAATCATTTCGAAAATAGAAAGAAGTGTTTTAAATAATGTGCATGCATGGCATTGATAGAATTTGCATATCAGGCACGAATCGTGCCACACGATTAAGGCAGATTTGAAATTAATTTCGATGCTTAGATTTTCTTTTGAACGATCAATCGATGAATGTTTTTCAGTTACTGGTCTCCTTAGTTGGCTTTAATATCTTTCACATTATCACGTTTAGTTCAATTTACTCGTTTTTGTCTTTCAAAAAACGCGATTTATCTCAATATGTTCTCATCAATAGACAATTTAGTACTTTGCAAAGTATTTTCTGAAACACGACCTGAAAGGAGTGTTGAAGTGTTTAGGGGTAGAAATTTCCACCCCCATAGACCGTGACAGACACTCACGTGACCCATCACAGACCGTGACAGACATCTTAATTAATTAATTAATTAGTATTTAAGTAATTAATTAATTAGTATTTAATTAACTAATTAACCGTGACAGACAGGCTTTGGGCCCATTCTCTAAAAAACAGACGTCACGCTGAACCTTTTAAGGTTTTAGCGAAGATCCTGAACTTTTTAAGATTCTAGATTTGGGTACCATTTTCTGAACCTTTTTTTTCAGTTCTAGTCAGCAAGTCTAGAACTCATAAAGGCTCTAGACTTTCCGGCTAAACCTTTCTAAGTTCTAATGAACATGTCTAGAACTGAAAATGGTTCAGACAATGGTTCAATATGGCAGCATTTTTTTTAGGGAGCATCACAGACCGTGACAGACAGGCTTTGGACCTATCACAGACCGTGACAGAGAAACTGTAATTCTAAAGCATCAGATAAACGATTAGCTACAAATGCATTGCGAAGAAATGGAACAAAGCGGTTTCCATTTAATGAGTAACAACAGATCCATCATGTTTCACATTTTTAATCCCGCAAGGGATTGCGCTAACAACCTTTAAGTTGATTTTGTTTACTGGATGAAAAGAATATGAATAGCAGATGTCATCTGACGAGGGAAGGCCACCAACTGTTCAATCGCTTTTCCGTTGAAACTATTTGCATTATGTAGTTTCCAAAGAGTTATGAATACGCTGAAAATATTTTGGGTGGATAGCTTATTGTAACGAAAATAGTCCATTTGAAAGGTATGGGTTTTATTGAGTGCCTGGGGTCCCCCTCAGGAACATTAAAAAAATTGATTTTCGAATTTCGACTTGAAACTTTACATGGAAAGATGCCTCAAGGAGAACAACTTTTTGTGAACGTTTCAGATCTTTCTAGTGTTCCTATCATTAGACACTGCTATTGTGAAATTTGTATTTTATATCCTTCAAATAAAGTAGCAGATTTGGTGAAACAAACAATCAAAAGGCCTAAAACTTTCAGAAAACACCATTCTCGTTGAGAAGTATTTCTATGTAAAGTTTCAAGTCGAAATTCGAAAATCAATTTTTTCAATGTTCCTGAGGGGGACCACGGCAATCATCAAAAAATATACCTTTCAAATGGACTATTTTCGTTACAATGAGCTATCCGCCCAAAATATTTTCAGCGTATTCATAACTCTTTGGGAACTACATAACGCAAATGGTTTCAATGCAAAAGCGATTGAACAGTTGGTGGCCTTCCCTCGTGAGATTTAACAGCAATATTATCGAATGAACGAGTTTCATGTCCCAAGAAAGATTTCTTCTTCGAAATAAATATCATAGACTATAACAACGAATACTTCATTCGCATATATCAAAAGTTAATCTATTCGATATTAGAGAGAAAAATGTGTTCTTTCCCCACGAAAATTTACATGGGTTGGATGTGGATGTGTGGGTGTGGGTATGGAAGTTAGTCGAACTAGCACGAACACCCACATGTACACCGACATCTACATCCATATCCACACCGGTTTAATAGGATAACACGGGTATTCCATGTTACCGTTACGTAATGTCATCTATTATCCTTGCGCTATATCACTCTTATTTCATCTCATGCTTATGATGCATCACTTGTCGTTCTTGCATGTATCACTCTTGGATATTACTTCTGTACAATATCATCATCATACACACACATAGTAGTGCCCGTAATGATCAGTACCTGTTCAATATTATTGTAATTATTGCGTAATACACTGTTTTTATCAACGCTTGTACAATCGCTGTATTACATCCTGTATATATTCACATTATTCTCTTTGAATGAGAAGGTTAAGGTGAAGTAGAAAAGAGAACGGTGAAGAATATATACAGCTGATGATAGTGAGCGTTGAGAGTAAGATCGAACAACGACATACGCGTGTGTAAGTGATATACATAGTGATATATAACTTTATATGCAAAAGAAGACTGGTGTTGTTGAACTAAAAGAGCAAGTGATAGCGAAAAGTAACGGAAGTATGCAGACATTAACAGAAACAAAGACAAAGTCAACAACTTAGTGATTTTTATTATCATTTTTCGTTACACTTACTACTTTTCTAAATGTTTAGTCAAAGGTTTTAAAAGAATCGCCTTTTCTTTTACGTAAAAAAGTGGTTTTATGGAACTCACGTATATTTTCGAAGAAAATAGTGAGTGAAAGTTTTAAGATCGAGGTTTCGCGGCTTTCCCTCCGCTCTCCCGTTACAGACCATAGCAACAAAAGAGAACATGACAGACACTCCACTTTCCTTAAAAACTACAACAACCGCTCATAAAACGCTGCAAATTTATTTAACAATAAAAGAGGCGAGTTAAACAGTATTAAGAATATTGGTCCAACAGCTATATAATATTTCAATACTTTCGTAGTTATTTGAAAAAACTATTATATATTTAGTAAAGTTTGTAATAATGTAGTCGTGGACCTTTTTTTATATTTTGAACTTGCATGTTAAAAGTCAAAGATATAGAGTAATAATATAGATTGATCTGTCATAGTAGTTATATAATTACTATGAGAAGTATGATTCGATCTTTTTATCGGTGTAAAAAAATAAACAATATCGCCATTATGGATTAAGTGAGATATAAGGTAGTGTGGTAGGAGTTGCTAATGCATATAAACTAACATATTGTAATAGCTTTATTCATCAAATAGTCGATGGTGGAGAAAAATAATTTTAAATTAAAAAACAAAAAAAAATGATGATTATCTAGCGTATAGGAATAATTATATAAATGAAATCGAGCGCGCTTAAATGAAAAAAGATATTTTCTTTTTTTTAATATAGAAATAAATAATAAATTCTCCCTCTCTTCATCGATTGTCAGTCAAAACAACTATAGTTGGCATGAAGTCTTTCAGTATATAGATGATGCGCAAGGTAACAAAGCTCAAGGATTACGAAAGTTCCACATTTCAGCTCTATTGGAGCTGCACTAACAAGCTTTTTCTCTCAAAATATTATAAAAATTTCCATTTTTCGACTAATGTGTTGAAAAAGCTGAGGTGGTAAATTGTGCTCCAACCCTAGAGAAAGTACTGAGCCCAGGGTACCCATGTACTGAGAAAGCCCTAGCAGGGTACCCAATATGGGTACTTCAAAAATTCTTAGTAATTATACTGATGTAGGTACTGCGTGTGATTCCCATAAAAGTACGCTCACTGAACAAGTACTTGTATGGGTACTCGCATCTGTAATTTTACTGAGGAAAGCTATACAGGGTACCCTATATTTGTCGCGTTCTGTGTAGCGACTATTCATGCACCGTTTTCTTTTTCACGCATGGCTCCATATAAACAACTGGGTAAGACATAAGAAATTAATCTATTTTCATACTAATTTTTTCTAGATTATTTTTTGACTATTTCTTAGTCGGGAACATGTCGATCTTGATCGTAGATTAAGAGCGGACTACTCCGAAGTGGTCTGATGGATACCTGACCAACTCAAGCCGGGTCAGATCCCGGCATTGTACCTGCTAAGTTTTCGGAATTGAAAAAATTAAATTGAATAAAATCGAAAAAAAATGTAGTAAATTACCTTGAGAGACACAAAAATTTTAAAAAGTTAAAGGTCAGGTTCGATCCTGAACATACTGAAATTTCTGAAACAGGGTACCTAGAAATACTATACAATAGTACCCAATTGAGTATCTGATCAGTACCTTCAAGTACCCAGTTACTACACTTTTGTAGCAGGATACTTGTCAAAGTACCACTTAGGTACCTGAAAGTACTTCCAAGTACATTGGTACCCAAAAGTTCCTGTGACATACTGGTAATAGGGTACTTTTTCGGGTACCCTTAACTCAGTACATTCTCTAGGGAATGGTCTGAATATCATACTAGCGAAAGTTAGGAATGGAGTCTTGACCTAGTTTTGTAGCCCTTCCTTTGGCGACTCTAGTGCACTCCTTAAATTTCAAAGAGTTAAAAGCGGGACCATGGATAGCATGCTGTTTTTCTTGAAGTTTTATGTAAAACCTATAGGATATCAGCTAGAAAATTCTTTCTATATATAATTCGATGTTCCTTCAACTGCTATTTCCAACAGTGAAAACTGCAGATCTCTATCTCTTTCCTCTCAAAAGTGATTGAAAAACTGTCCATGGCCATTTAACTCTAAAATAGACAATAATACCTATTTTCATCTGCGACTGTCTAAAAATTTATATTCAATGCCAACAAACACAAGCACATTTGCAGTTGTAAAAGCATTTATGCATAAAAGATCCTTGTTGTGTGAAAAGAAAAAAACTTATTTCTGTCTGAATTTAAAAAAAAACTCTCTTCATTTTTGGCTATATTATCAGGAAACACATAAGTCCAGAATGAGTAAGTCAACGTCAAATGAAACACTTTTTACAGCCGAACTTGGTACCACAGCAAATGCGACACAATTATTGAGCATCATGGAATCAACACAAGGCATCACTAAAAGTTATGTGATTATCTGGATCGATGAGAATATTGATCCAAACAGTGAAAAATGTACAAGTACATTCACTCACCTGCAAAACGTGGTCGATGAGGTGTATACTTTCACCAAACCGGATGAGGGTGTAGATTTTCTCACTGACATCAATGATCAAAAGGCATTTCTCATTCTGTCTAATACGAAGTATCAAGATATGATACCAATCATCCATGACATTTCTCGTCTCGAGAGTGTTTATATCTTCTGCAGTAGAGAAGCCTTAATCAACGATTGGAACAAAAATTCGAGCAAAATCAAAGGCATATACACCGATATCACTCGTCTCTGTAAAGCACTGCAAAATGTCATCAAAGAATGTTACCAAAACGATATCGCCATGAGTTTTATCAGTGTAAATGAAGATAGTTCAAAAATAAATCTAGGCCAACTAGAACCATCATTCATGTACACACAATTGTTTAAAGAAATTGTTCTTGAAATTGATCACAGTAAAGAAGAAATCAAAGATTTTATTCAACTATGGCATAGCGAATCTAGAGGCAACAGGACAATTTTGAATACCATCAAAGAGTTCGAGGAGAATTACACTGGGGAAAAGTCCATATTCTGGTACATTCATTCGTCTTTCATCTACCAGACACTTAACTGGTCACTTAGAACACTCGATACGCAAACAATGAAGAAAATGAGCTTCTTTATTCGAGATCTTCATTGCCAACTCGAACAAATGCACAAAAAACAGTTTAGCAAAACAGACAATCAAACACTTGTTGTTTACCGAGGACAAGGATTATCCAAAGCTGACTTCGAAAAACTCAAACCAACCAAGGATGGTCTTCTGTCGTTTAATAACTTTTTATCGACCAGCTGGAGTCGCGATACTTCCCTCGTCTTTGCCGAAAGTAATGCATTGAAACCTGGCTTCGTTGGAATTCTCTTCATAATCACCATTAGACCATCACTTGCAACAACTCCTTTTGCCGACATCAAAAAGATAAGTGCATTTCAGGACGAAGAGGAAATTCTCTTTTCTATGCACACGGTTTTTCGTGTCGACCAAATTAACCCACTGTTCAAAAACACAAATATCTACGAAGTACATATCACTCTCACCAACGACGATGATCCACAACTATTTGCTCTGACACACTATATACGGCAGGAAATCAACGGAACTGGCTGGTGGCGTATGGCTCACTTGATGTATAAGCTTAACAACTACATCACAGCTGAGGAACTTTGTAACCACCTACTCGTGACATCGTTCACTGAAAAAGAGCAAGCCAGTGCTCTGCACAACCTTGGAAGCATCGAAGGTCAAAGAGGTGATTATTCGAAAGCACTTTCATCGCTAGAAAGATCACTTGAAATCCTCAAAATAGCTCTCCCTCCGAATCATCCTGACTTCGCTGTTTCCTACAACAGCTTTGGTATGCTGTATCATAACATGGGCGAGTACTCGAAAGCACTTTCATCGTTAGAAAAATCACTTGAAATCCTCAAAATAGCTCTCCCTTCGAATCATCCTGACTTGGCTGCTTCCTACAACAACATCGGTATGGTGTATGATAACATGGGCGAGTACTCGAAAGCACTTTCATCATTAGAAAAATCACTTGAAATTCGAAAGATAGCTCTCCCTCCGAACCATCCTGACTTGTCTACTTCCTACAGCAACATCGGCATGGTGTTTTCTCACATGGGCGAGTACTCGAAAGCACTTTCATCGTACCAAAGATTACTTGAAATTCGAAAGATAGCTCTCCCTCCGAATCATGTGGACTTCGCTGCTTTCTACAACAACATCGGTATGTTGTATGATAACATGGGCGAGTACTCGAAAGCACTTTCATCGTACGAAAGATCACTAGAAATCCTCAAAGTATCTCTCCCTCCGTATCATCCCTCCTTGGCTGCTTCCTACAACAACATCGCTTCAGTGTATTCTCACATGGGCGAGGACTCGAAAGCACTTTCATCGTACGAAGGATCACTTGAAATCCGAAAAATAGCTCTCCCTCCGAATCATCCTGACTTGGCTGCTTCCTACAACAACATCGGTATGGTGTATGATAACATGGGCGAGTACTCGCAAGCTTTTTCATCGTTAGAAAAATCACTTGAAATTCGAAAAATAGCTCTCCCTCCGAATCATCCTAACTTGGCTGCTTCCTATAACAACATCGCTTCAGTGTATGATAACATTGGCGAGTATTCGAAAGCACTTTTATCGTACGAAAGATCACTTGAAATCCTCAAACTAGCTCTCCCTCCGAATCATCCTGACTTGGCTGCTTCCTACAACAAC
>CAJNOP010000617.1:17045-83242 GCA_905250075.1 Rotaria sp. Silwood1 | reverse complement strand
GCTCTCCCTCCGAATCATCCTGACTTGGCTGCTTCCTACAACAACATCGCTTCAGTGTATTGTCACATGGGCGAGTACTCGAAAGCATTTTCATCGTACGAAAGATCGCTTGAAATTTTTAATAAATCGCTGGATCCTACTCATCGTCATGTGTTACTTGTGAAAAGAAACATTGAAAACGTGAGGAAGAAGTTTTAATGGTTTTCTCATCTTTCAGCGCAAAAATAAAACGCTCTGGTTAGCGATGTGATGAGAAACATCATTCTTTTTTCTTGAGATCGTGAAATTGCAGCACAGAGGTGGTGTTGATTCCAGTTCTGTGGTAGAACTGAAAAGTTGGTAGGAGGTTTGGACCTAGAGCAATTTCGTAATATCAAGTAGCGAATGCTTGCTGAAAGATTTATGCACCAGAGATCGGTGGGACACGGGACGGGGCGGGACAAGAAAAATAGAAGTAGGACGGGACGGGACGGGACGGGATACGGGACAACAGGTCACGGGATGCGGGATAGACGGGACTCAATGCTTCTCCCACTAAATTTCATTAATAGAAAAAAAAACAAAAATAACCATCCATGTTGTGCATTACAATAGTCATTGATTTTATGTCGCAAGAGTAGAACAATAGTTATTCAAGCGGTCGACTCTTGTATGAACACATATTGAGACAGAAAAAGAACAATATTGACGGCCAATTTGAATTGAATGAGATGAATAATGACAAAAGAGAAAAGGAAATTATCATAATATAATTCGTCTAACATAGAAAATGATATAAATAGTTACGTATGCATACAATTGTTCATGCTCACTTCTTTATCTGCCTTCGTCTAGAACAGTCGCATTCCTTACGGTTCTCTTACATACCCATCTATCTTGTAAGTTCCCCTGCAGTAGCAGAGGAGCACTAAATGTCCTTTATTAAAGTTCAATCAGCCGAAGTAAACAATCTCGTTCGATCCACTCATCTCATTACTGGTGAATCTGAAGTGGGTGAATCACAGCAGCAAAAATGTTTTCAACCACCAATTTACTATAATAGCAACACTGTAGAACAGCGAGAAGGTCTTCTTCGTCCAGTAGCACAAAACCCCAACATGTTGAATGATTTTTATCAGTTTCTTGAATTTACTCGAGCTCGTAGTGCACAACAGTCGTTTCAGCATACTTACAACGATCAAATAAACCAAGAGCAACAACAAATTCCGTCAATTTTAAATATTAAAACAAGCTTTCAACATAAATCATCAACTCCAAAACGTAGTCGAGGGTGTGTAGTAGAACTGCCCTCTCAACGGTGAAACACCATGGAAGAGGGTGAGGACGTAGTATGATCCGAAGACCAAGCACAGTACGCTCTCTAGTGCTACTATTGACACTCAGCTAACCAACCACATATTTTCACGTAACATGTGAAAAGAGTAACCAGAGTGGGATACGAACCCACGACCTATGGATTACCGGTCCATATGCTCTACCAACTGAGCTACCAGGTCAATCTTGAGGGTGTGGGTGTGGGGGTGTGGGGGGGGGGGGGTGGGGGGGGGGGTGTGGGTGTGGACCGGGGTGGGTGTGGGTGTGGGTATGGGTGTGGGTGTGTGGGTGTGGGGTGTGGGTGTGGGTGGGTGTGGGTGTGGGTTTGGGTCTGGGTGGGTGTGGCCGTGGCTGTGGGTATGGGTGTGAGTCCAGGCGCAGGTATGGGCGCGTGTGGATGTAAAGGATATGGGTACGAGTATGAGTGTGGATAGGTGCAAATTTTGGCGTGGATGTAAATATTATCGTCATCAACAACCATACTCATTCTCACATTCTTGGTACTTCTCTGTACTTAGTACTTCTCGGTGGTTCAGTGTACTTCTGCCTAACTCTATCTTGATTTACACCTTTTTCAGCAGTTTTACTTTGTATAAATGCTCATATGGATGTGGGTGTGGTCGCATTTGTTCTGAACCCACACCCACAACCCTCCGATCATGAAAAATTTTGATGTTTTCTCGATGGAGCCGGAGATTTTTCTTGCATTCTTGCAAAAAAATAAGATAGTCTTCTCTCCTACAAAACATTGCAAGACCCATCTGTCTCCCAGTATTTGTTGTCTTGGACCACAACTGCAGAGTTTCTTAAACACGAAGTTTTATATACAAAACTATCGAAAATTAAGTTCTGCTCTAAACAATAAACAGCAGTGGAGATCGTATTTAGTTATTTAAAACGAACAGTTAAATTTGTTTCAGATGTTCAATCGTATAGCGTTTGACAGCACTTTTGAAAGAATGAGTCATAACCACTTGCATATTGAGTCACTTGGTAGCTGCTGTTTTCTTTCCCAGTCATTGGATTGCTCATTAGTCACGATTATTTTATAATAATACTAGAATTTGAGTCATCACTAACACTAAGAAAAATAATAAAACGATTCTGTTTTATATAAGCAGACAAAAATCAGTTGTTTAAATTATATAATACCTATATATTGTCTCTAAATAGCGATCATTGTGTTCAATAACCATGAAAATGTTTTAAATGATCCCATGTTTTAAATGACAAATTACATTAGAATAGCAATGAACGCAATCTCATGTGAGAAGAAAACGAATGCACGAAGCATTTTAAAGAGCTATGTATTTGTTTGAACAGCACTATGAAATAATTTAAAGAATCTCTTTTGAGAAGCTATGGGATACGAGCAGTTAGCATAGAAATAAGGGAACAAGAATAGGGATTATGGATTGAAGTTTAATATTAGAGGGTTAAAGATATATAAGATATTAGTTATAGAGATAAGGAATTGAGAATAGACAGTATGAAGTTAAGAATAAATATAAAGGATCAGTTGTAGAAACAAGTAACACGTCGATGCAGCAAATCTCGCTTAGCTCAATCCTGAAAGGGCAGAAATGGTAAAAGTTGTGTTATTGGTTGAGCTTCAAGAAATTTACAAATACTGGTACTTACGGATTCATACTATACTATGCTTCTGATTTACATGATCTACATAAGCCAAGCGTTTTCTAAAAACTCGATCTACTTTCACTCCAAGAAATCACTCTATTTTCTAGGAATGACTCCCAGCCCATGATAGCAACTCACTGAATCTGTTTTAGAGCCTCTATTTGATCAGGCATGTGGAGTGTGAGTGTTTGTGTCCTTCCTCTAATTGACATCCACATCCTCATTCGATTAGAAGCATTTATATGCGAAAAGAATTTTTCTGCTCATCTTCCAAACCAATGAGGGTGTCGGTGTTTTTTTGGTCATCACATAAACACTCACACCTACACCGCACACCCATTTAACGTTTTTCTGTTTGTCTTTCAATAATATAACTTTAATTTGATGTTGCATCATCATTATGTGGTGATAACCATTGCAAATCACAGGTTGATATTGTTATACCAATAACTTTAAATTCTCTTAGTGGATTTAGTACATCAAACGGATTTTTTACTATAATTGGTTCAATTATTTCTATGGATTCCAGTTGATCTCATTTTTTTTCTACTAATTTTCTTAATGTGTATATTTTGATCATTTTGTTAAACAATTAAATTCATGATAAAATATTTCATTTCAAAGACGTTCACATCAAACATACTGTCAATCTCATCTAATGGTATTTCCAATATAATATGAGCTAATGTTACATATATATTACCAATTTGAAGATTTCCTAGTGGTTGAGAAACACTTTGAATATGAACATCAAATGATGTTTCACTTGAATCAGCAAGATTTTTTTTAATTTTAATTTATAAATTGTACCTTCACTTACATGAATCTTTCATATAGATACAGTAACACAATGCATTTTATTGCTAAATATGTGCTCGATTAATTCAATGGTTCGTAAATCATGTCTGTTTGAGGATACCAACTGACTTCGAATGAGATTGATGATGAAATTCAAAAAGATAAAAACAAAAGAATTATGACTAGATGTGTTTTACTAAAACGAGTGTTTCACATCAAATGTTCAATCACTCGAACCAAGAGCATTCTTGCCTATATTTTTATTAATTATTAACTTAATTGTATTATCAATAATATATAATTGCAAATGATTACCTTAATGTAAATTCAGATGTTGGATACTGTTTAAAACGAGCATGTTAATATCACAGTCGTTCATTAATGACCGTCATAAATTCAAGTTCTTGGATAGATCTTAATTTTTCACCAACAATTGATTGTCGCATTTTACTTTCGTCAATACAATTCGATGCTTTGCCAAGAATAGCTAAATTTTGAGCTTGAATATGACATTTCTACTTATGTTCTATTGTAATGAATAGAAAAAGAAATTTTCTTTAATTTACAGGCAATTTATAATTTCAAATGACTCATCATTCAATTACATAACCTGTTACTGTTGAGCCATCGTCTTTAATTACTGCCTCCTAGGGTGTGAGTGTATTTCCTTTTCACCAAACCCAAATATCCATGCACACTCTACACTCGCATGCCCACTGAATACCTTAGTGAGGGTTTTATTTGAAAAGCAAAGCTGGTTGTTGAGAGGAAAATGCTCACTTCATACATGATGTTAAGGATTCGACTGCCATCCCCATAACCATGTAATAACTTATGTCGTTGTGTTTTTTTGACGCCGCATAAGATCAGGTATGTGAAAACAAATTTATTTCGACAACTGCTGCATCTTGGTAATGTTAGTGATAGAGATCTAATTTTTGCATTCTTGGTAGGAGAATGCTCGAGAAGTGAAAGATGGTCGGCCAAAGGAAAAGCTTTGAATTTTTCAAAACTTTGGGATTTATTGAACTTTGTGGTCTGGCAAGTATTACTGAGTTCTTTTTTTCTCAAAGTTTGAGGTGGTACCATGTTTCTCCTAAATAAACAAAACACCGTTAAATGTTTCCTAGATATAGAAACCATGGAGCTCCACAACCTGTGAAAATTTCAGCAGGTTTGAAGCGTCTCTAGAAAAAAAGATATACCAAACATATCGATCGTTATGGAATTTACAAAAATGGAAAAAATTTGTAAAACTTTATTCTAAAGTTTCACTAACTTCTTACTATATTAGTTATCTTTTTTTTTAACAGACGAATAGAATGACTGAATAAATGTATTTTTGGAATACTTCGTTGTGAGACTTGTCTTGTTTTGTTGATACGCTAGAGTTTTCTTCATGAAACTTACTGTTACGAAATCTCACAAAAATTCACTAATTATAATTCCTATGCATTATCTTTCTTCGGTACTCTTTGCATCTTTCTTTTTCCAACCTAAATTGTATTTATTATGCGCAATCTTTTAATTAGTTTCATCTTTACCCGTGCATGTTGTTATATTCGAATTCGTTTCTTTTTTTTAGGTGATTCTGCTGAGAACAGCTCATATTCACCCGAGCAAAGTGTATTACTACAAGTGTATATCACATATGAATAGCTTCATTAAGTGCAAAAGTGTCAGAGGAAGTAAAGACCCACCTACATGAGTAAGAAAAATAAAAAGATTATACATGTGGACGAGTTTTTAATAAGTAGTAAAAACGTTACAGAAACAGTATATGTTGTTCATTTTCAATTAGAATATGTATGATATAGATATGGATAGATTATTCTACGTGACGAACCTCCTACGTTTTTGAACAAAGAGCAAAGAAAAAGCATGGAGTGATGATATAATAAAAAAAACCTTTCAAGAAAATTACCTTCTCTTTCGTTTAAGAGAATGCATGAATTTAAATGTGGAAATATTTCACGTTGTCTGAACTTTTATAATTTCATCTTGTGTTCTCCAGAGAACAACACTTGTGTAGTAAATCATGGCTTTTGTGTTTCTAAAGAGAATATCAAACCAAGATGTCAATGCTTACCTTGTTTTACTGGAGCATATGCTGAGAAAGAAAAAAATATCTCAAAATCTATGGTCTATCTTTACACCTTTCAATGAAGTAGCTCCGAATGGAGCTCCAATTCAGATTATTATCAATATTTTATACGCTGTATTTCTTTTATTAAATGGAATACTATGCTTACAGATATATTTGTGCAAAAAAATACATGTAACCAACTTGAGAATCTACTTACTAATGCTGTCAATTGTGTCAATATTTATTGGTCTGATTCGTCTCATATTTGCTTCAATGGATTTACACATCAAGAAATTACCACAACCATATCTATTTGCTGATCTTCAGTGTCTTATTTCTGCAAAATTTGTCTATACTCTCCTTGTCTTCATGTACAATTGGTTTATTGCCATTGTAGCTACAGAAAGAATGTTAATTGAATGTTTTAGAAACTACAGTCTATACGATTCCAGACGTCGTTCAATTATAGCTTCTACTATTATTGTAATCATCTGTCCGCTAACTACTCTTCCTGGCATCTTCACAGTTCGTCAAAATCAACCAGCAGAATTGTGACCTGTTTAATGCATTAACTTCACTCCCCTTGAATATATCTTGGATGCAACTATAAAATGCATTCATTTATTTGCATTCTATCTTGTTTAGATTGTAATGAATATTGTAGTCTTAGGACATCTTCTCAGACATCGTCGACTTTTTGTCAATAGTGATTCATTACTTGCCCAAGTTTGTCTTATTCTATAAAAACACAAAGATTTATATATATATTACCTCATTCAAGCTCTCGGTCAATTATCCAGTGTTCTAATGAATTTTATTACGACCTGTTCTACGGCTGATTCGATACTCGTGGCTCGTGTAAGCCTGGCATTTACAGTCCTACAAGTTGTTCTATTTATAATAACATTTTATCTATACATTTATTTATCGCCGACGTATTGGTCAGAGTTCTGAAATTCATCTCCCGTTGGAAAATGTCTTATGAAAGTGAAGAAAAAACTGCAGACTATCTACAGTAGTAGTATTATTAAGAACAATAATTTAATAGAGACGCGTTTCTAATATTGACATTGTTTCAAGAAACGAGAACCTTGACTTATTCAAGAGGTCATAGATGTGGGTATTGTCTTCACTGAGGCTCACACTCACACCCTATGTGTACGATCTTCTTCTGCGTATACATTCATCCATGTTTCAAAACAAAGATGATATCGTTTTTTTCGATAGAAAAGCTTTTCCTAAAATGATTTTTGTTACTGAAACACTATTAGACAGACGATATGGTGATTATCTCAATAGAAAACTATCCGAGTTAATACCTGCTATTTTGAGCTCATATTGAGCTTACAAGCAAATCTGGATAAGACTAGTTAGAGCGTAAAGAATTCGATGCCTATAAGCCTCTGGAGCCGAGTTATGACTATTTCATTGAATTTTTAACTCATATCCAGGTATTAACTGAAAAATTGAATTACACAAATCTTTGATATATTGATGGCAAATGACTATTTTTTTGGAAATTCAATATCTCGATCAATGAACATTTTTTTTGAGTTGAAACTTTCAAAATACTCCAAGAGTTATTAGAAATATCAATGGGTGAAATTACAGACAGAAATTCTGCTATTTGATTTTCGAGTAAGTATCTAAAAACGGATCGACAACTCAGTCAACCAGTCGTAGCTCGGCTTAAAATATCAATGGGTACGAGCCATTATAAACATTTTCTAGTAGCATCAAGACTTTCTTATCAGCTCAAACGGTATTGTTTTTCTCAAAAAAGTATTATAGTGCTACAAGTCGGTGTTGACTAACTCCTCATATAGGAAGAATATTCAGAATCTCAAATTTCGGGGTTGATGGTTTTAGATATTGATACATTGAATGAGCAAACAAGCCAAAACAAATTTTATTCAGTGCCTCGTATATTGAAGTGATACTTGATGGGCTTCTGGAAGCTCTCTTAAATATGTTGCCAATCAACTCTATCTGGTACAAAAGAGTATTCAAGAATAAAGAGAAATAAGAGAGAACGTCAGTATGTATAGTAAACATATGAACCGCGCAATATCAGTCGACAATGTTTTGATGTTTTCATCTATGTCTAGATTGTAGATGTGATTGTGGAATGTGGATCTTATCTTTAACTATATCTACATCGTTTTGTTTCGAAAATAATAATTAGATCTCTAAACTCTGCATATTTTGACTATTTTCAATGCAATTCTAAGTGTTATTATTTGTATAACTAACTTGTAAGGTTCATGTTTCCACTATTTACATGAAAATTTTCTATAGATAAGTGAAAAAAAGTCAACTTTGAGTTCTTCCTGATATCTTTTCTTCTTTATAATTAATGATAGAGAATAACTGATTGTCTATTGCTATGCTATGGAAATATTTGAAACATATTCTTTGTTAACATTGATGACCACGTGAGTTCAAATTTTCTTCATTGCCTTCAGTATATTTCTTGAAGTTTTTACGTAATATACCCGCTAAATAATTTATATATTCAAGTTAAAAATAAAAGGTATACAACAAAGAACAGAGTAGGAATGACTCATGAAATCTTATCCTATCAGCATTTGATTTGATGGCTCTTGTTTTAGAAATGGTTAATTTGCGATAGACGAAGAACAATTTACAAAAAATAATTAAAGATCAATTTCAAGATAGAAAGAGCACAAAATTTTTCTTAAATTTTTACAAAACATTTCTTCATTCACTACAAAAATGTTTTTAGATCATCAATAAATATTTATTATTATGACTATTAATTGTTTTTTGCAACGATATATATATATATGATTATTTCATTTTTACCATTCTCTTTTCGATTAATAATTTCAGTGAAATTCTAAGTTACAATCTATGATTGTATTATTCAAACATGATTAAGATGTATGAGGACGAAAACTAAATATTAGTAACAGTGTAAACCAAATTTTCTTCTTTCCGATAACAATGCTTTCAATAAATATTTTCATGGATAAGCAAAAGATAGAAATAGTGAAGTCCTTCAAATGTCTAGGTTTTACTTGAACTAATAAGTTGTCATTAAAGCCGATCATTGACACATGTGTAGAGAGCATTCAGATATCTCTTGCAGAACTGAAATGCTTAAAAGCGAGGAAATCATTATTGACCTCAGTATTTTTTGTCTGTACTTTTCCACATCTTGCCTTACCTTTTTCTTTTCTGCTAAAAACTTATTAAAAAACATTGAGATGAAAGTTTTGAGTTGGAATGAGATTGGTGCACCAGCGTTGATTTGTATTAGAACGAAACTAGTTCTTCATGAAGAATGAAAATTCTCTCGATTTTGACTCTCATAGATGCATAAAAAAAGATAGTAGCAAATGCATAAGTTTTGTCTAGAACGGTGTATACTTTTTGGAATGACTTCAAGAAAAGTAAATGAGATGGCCTAGGTCATTTCTTTCACATAAGAAGAAATAAAAACTTGAAAAATAGACGTGAGACTCTGCTGCTCAAGTGGATTGATTGTGATGACCATATATTCCATGTACATCTATGTACCTCTTTTTTATGTTCTGCCTGTTTTTCTTTTTCATGTTTTTTTTTGTTGCATTATTTTTCTACACCTTAATTTTGAATGTGTAATATTGTAGTCCACTGTCATATCGATGAATTTCTACAGATATTGCTCTCAGTTCTTTATTGCTGTGATTCTTAACTTTTTCTTCATATATTTATGTAAGTGCTTTTGACCGTAACAATCAACAGCAAAATCAAATGTAATTGATGTTATTCACACATATTTTTCTGATGTCATTTAATAGACACAAAATGTAATTTTATTGATATTTGTCCCATTCTACCTGATCATTTTATCAAAAACTTGCAAAGTTTTATTCATAAATCAAAACACACATAGTTAATTAAATGCTATGAACACATAATATACAAAACGAGAGTTCATACAGGGTTGAATCGAATCTTGATAAAATTATAGATTAATATCTTTATCTTAGTTTTGTTTCTAATATGATTCTTTCGTTTATTCATTCAATTATTTTTATTTGCAAATGATGATTATTGTCTCATTTCTTATTTTATCAGTTTATTTCGAATAGTTTACGGCTTTCCATTTTGAAAAATACATTTTGCAACAAAAGAAACTTACAAAGACTTTTTATTCAGTTATTGAATATTGAATATATCTTTCTTTCTTTCTTTCTTTTTTAATAAATTTCGTTCCAACAAATCATTGAAATTTTTTTAACAATTATACCAAAACACAGAAGATTAAAAACTGAACAAAACTTTAAGATATCCATTTTATAACAATCTATCTCATGTCGAGATTCAAAATCAGAGAGCTCCAAGCAAAACTTTATATATGCTACATAATTTTCTATTTTTTCACAAAATCGTATATTCAAGAAAAAATGAGGTTCACATCTTTTTACCATATAATAATTTTTGTTAGTTTTTCAATAAGAAAAATTCTCAACCACTTTTATTTCTATGATACAATTGCAAAGTCAAATAAATGTGACATAAGAAATCAACGTCAAAAACTACCATTACACAAATACATTTCAGGGACATGTTTTTCTTGTGAAACAATCATTTGTGATTCTCTTTAGTTAAGTTTTGCGTAGGAAAAGAAGTTTGTCTGAGATGTATTTGATTAATTATAGTATTTGACGTTGATTTCGAATTTCAGATTTATTTTGCTTTGCAATCATGTCATGACAATGAAAATCGGTACCCTTTTTTTTTTTATTGAAAAACCATCTCAAATCATTATACGGGAGAGAACAATATGAATCCCATCTTTTTCCATACATATCATTTTGTGAAAAATAAAGAATTGCATTACATATATAACATTTAACTTGAAGCTTTCTTTACTATATTTTCGACAACAGATAGATTGTTGTAAAGTAAATATCTTAGACTCATCCAAAAACCATTTTTCATTCATGTTCACCTTATAAAACTTGAATCAGTCGACATTATATCAATTTGAAATAGCTCATTTTATTCAGTTTTTAAAGTTCTGTGTTTTAACATAATTTTAAAAAATTTCAATGACTTGTTGAAACGAAAATGTGCACAACTGATAAAGAAAATTTTTTCTTATCTTTTTTTTCATAAGGATATTATAGTGACGACAATTCAGTATTGTCTAACTTTCGAAAAAAACCAGTATTAGCTGCTGAAATTTTCAGGTTAGTCATTTCAGATATCGCTGCATCAAATGTAAAAAAACGAAAAGGAATAAATATTTTGTTTCTCAACTGCGTCAGTCATTGGCATAATACTCGATGATCTCATGATTTCTCTGCTAAATTCTGAACAATTCTCAAGTCACGGAAACTAAACATGCTTTTTCCAGATCAACATATGTCATTTATTTTATCCTTAGGCCTTTGTTTCTATAAAATATAGCGAAGGAATCCCTCATGTTCATGAGATACATTAGTCGACTGATGATGTGTGAAGTTGGTCAGCTATCAAGACGATATGCTTGAATGCATTTTTCATTGAAGGCTATTCATTGCGTGTAATGTTGACAGCAATAACGAAAGAAAAGAACGAAAAAGAATGCGCACATAATTGAAATTGTATAGTTATTGATAAAAAACGCATCCAGACGGCAAATTTAATCAGAGAAAATATTTCTTGTTTGCCATTTATGAGATACAATCTTTACATATGTTGTCAACATGTTGTTTTTCTCCATGGTTTAAAACCCACCATTAAGTTAATGATGTATGAGTACCTTCCAAATGGAATGACCTTTCCATATAAAAGATAATGATTCTCTTCTAGTTGCAACATAGTTACATATCTGTTTAAAAGAACTGTCCGTCTTTGTGTGCAAACGATATAACTAGTCAAAAACAAGCAATACAGAATGTCCTCCTCTGACTCAAAACAAGTCGATAAGATACAGTCCAACCTGGCAGAAAAAGAGCAGAAGAACTCAGGTAAAGTTGTTATTGTTGCCTCTTGTTCATTATTAAAAATGTTGTCCAACTATTTAGTCAATCAAAAGACAGCAATACAGATAATGCTTGATTTAGTTTTTAAAGATCTTGCAAGAGAATCACTACGTTGATTAACGTACACATTTGAAGTAAAAATATTTAGCAAATACCTGTGATTTCTAGATGAGTCAGCAGAGTTTAGTATTACTAAATAAATTGATTTTCTTCATATATCTACTGTGAAAAATATTTCTATCTCCTATCAACAAACTACATTGTTTCTTGACAGAGATTAAGATAGTTTCGATATTCTGATAACACTCTTAAATGCATACTCTTTTCAAATTTATCATAGAAAACACTGATGGAAAAGAAAAAAAGTTATTGGGAGCCGCCGTGGCTCCTCGAGTTAGTCCAAACAATGATTCTGTACTGTTTGCTCCAACGATTCCATTTTTCCCACATCTTCAAATGCATACCGTTCGCATATCATTGTTTTCCGATCCATTCGATCCATGGACCGATTTCGTCGGTATGATTATCTATGGCTACAATGGTCAAAGTGAATTCTATTTAAATGGCAGACATTACAAGGCAGGCTATATTCTAATCAAGAGAGCCGATGCCATAAATCACATTCCTGGTGACACAATGCACAAAAAGCTTTTCAGATGGTTCTTTGGTCGAGATTTGGATTCTCTATTTGTTGGTGGCGGTTTTGCTTATCAAAATGGTGAATGGAAACATAATTCATTTTCATTTAATACTAACCCTGATTTCTACCATGATATTCAGAAAGGAATGCATTATGTCGAACTAGAGTTGCTCGACGGTGCTTTAACATTTCTTTATATCAATCATCGATGGCGTTCTAATCCAAATCTATCTGTACAAGCGATTTTGTCGTCAGGCAACTGGTCAAAATTGTTCAAAAAACAGTCTAGCTTTATTCCTATGCCATACTATTTCTTTTAATGATAATAGTTGTTGATTATGACCAATACTCTACAGTCGGCATTATCATTAACATTTGAACTTTTTTTCTTTCATTAATTTGAGAAATTGTTAAAAGCTGTATTGTTCATTGAGAATGGAAATAATAATAAATTTACAAAAAGACAAATAAAAGGATGAGGAACGGCAAGAACACTACAATTCATACTTTGGCATGTTCATTTTTGAGTATTGTCAAGTTATTATCGAGTAATTAACTAATTTAGCCAATGTTGACACATATAGCTTCAGTCTAAACTAAGATATATTTGTAGGCAACATTGAATATGATCTAAACCTATCTTTTTTTTACTTGTAACACTGACACTCAACATTAGAAACATGACCATAGAAATCTTCAACTTGATGTTCTTTGAAAATGAGTAAATTTTAATTTTTTATATATTCGAATATCAACTTCACACACATTTTTATTAAATATATGTCAACAAATGAAAGTAATAATATCACAAGCATAGATTGACCGAACTAGTTTCAACTTATACAATTTATAATTGATGTCTTTAGAATATTTTCATTACTAATGAAACTCATGGTGAATATAAGTACCAGACAATTTTCTGCTTTCTAATCGTTTATTATTTGTCAACGCTGCTCTAAATCTAACAGTGGCTATTGCTAGTAACACTGCTAAATTTTCTGAACTCCTCTCTTCTTTTAAAATTGATTCGATAATATTTCAAACTTACTGAATCTCTTCGTTTGATAACGATACAATAAGAAATTCGTCGCGAAAACTCGAATTGCATCATCTTCTTTGTTTTATTATGAGTATAAGTGTAGGTATGACATTGTAATGTTTATTATGTTAGGCCAGAATAGAGAAAGAGAATTCCCTTCAAAACTTTATGAGGCTCGTTGGTTCTTTCGTACGGTGTATTATTCTACGTGTTTTTACATTGTATAAAGTTTTCGTATGCTCTAGCGTTTGACGTAAAATAGTCATAAGCCTATATTCTATTCAGTATTATCATATTACATTTACTTTATTGAAACATAAAAATAGATAACAAAATGTACAAGCATACATAATGAAAACTCAAGATGATAATGTATCTGAAAATTATAGTGATTACTTTATCTTTAACACTATTGCCGAATATCATATAGTTATTAATTCAAATTTGCAAAACAATCATCAATAAATTTTGCTTCAACTAGAGTGTATTTGAGAGTTTGATTAATTTGTTAGCCAATAGAATTGAATTCGAAAAAACCTATATTACTAGCACAACTTCATATTCATATATAATTTTACTGATCTTTATTAATTTCATGTTATCTATGATTTTATTAAAATATTGCACAATAATAAACTTATTGTCACAAAATTTTATACATCATTTTCTTGATATTTGAATGAAAAATAAAACATTTCTCAAACAAAATGAATTTAAAGATATTATTTATTTTTCTCTTTTCTAACAAGGAGGATATTTGAATTTTAAATAGTCCATTAAACTTCTTGTTTGTGTTACATTAGTATTATATAAAATAGTTACATTTGAATTGTTTAATTGTGTATAATCTCGTACATATGTTGTTGTTACCACATTATAATAAAATCCACTTTTTAATATATCTGTTCCATTGAATAACCATGTTTTACCATCATCTAATGTTTCTACTCTAGTATAAGCAATAAACATTCCTTTTCCTTTTAAAGATATACCAGTAGTGAGAACTTGAGCAAGTAATTGACCAGGAACAGAAAGAACAACAATCATATTTTCAAAAGGTAATGTACGTAAAATATCATATTGTGTAATTGTTTCACGAAGAATATCATCGATACGTACTGTTCCTCCATTAATAATTGCAATAGTTGTTTTATTTGCTACTGTTAATTGTAACATACTTTCACATATTGAAGCAGTTAAAAGTGTTGTATAACTTAGAACAGATTGAAATCTACCATCTAATTCAATACCAATTGGGAGACATGATAGAATTGCTTTTGGTTCATAACCTAATGCTTGAAATCCTTCAATACCTAAATTAAACCAATAATTTGCTACTGCAGCTGTTTTTTCTTCATCTGGTATTTCGGATGTTACTCGTGCTAAATTACTATAAATACGAAGACGTTTTGTATCTAAATTATATGCACAACGATGTATATAAACAGAAAAAGCATTAGAATCTGCTTTATAAATTGGTATATATTTTGTTCCTCTTAAATAATAATAATTTTCATGCTCATGTCCACCAATAATAAGATCAATTTGTGGAATATTTAAAGCAAGTTCAATATCTATTATCATATCTAAATGAGTAATAGCAACAAGTACATCATATGTTCCATTTGGAAATAATTTTAAAAATGTTTGAACATAATTAACTAATGATGATTGATTAATAATTCGAACATAATTACCAGTTCCATCAAGAGTTAAACCAATGAAAAGAATTCGAATAGTATCAATAGTTATTATTTTATGAGAAATACTTGATCCAAATATTTGATTATTATCTTGACGAAATATATTTGTACTAATCCAAGTAAATGTTGATTCATTCATTCGACTAAGTAAATCTTTTTCAGATAAATCAAATTCATGATTTCCAAATGTTATAAAATCAAGTCCAAGACTATTCATTGTTGCTATCATTTGTTTTCCATTTAGACTTGTTCCATTCACTTTTGATAAACTTAAAGCTGATGGAGAAAGAAGATCACCAGCAAGAATTGTATAAGTATTTGGATTTTCTTCTTTTAATAATTGTCGCATATAAGCAACACGAGCTAAACCACCTTTACGACCTCTATCTTGTGGTAATAATTCATAAACATCATTCATTTGTAAGAAGTTCCATTGAACATATCGACCATCATTAGGTAAACGAATAGGATAACCGATAATGCCATTTGCAATTGCAAATGTATATAATGAAGTTTTAGTATTATGCCATAAACTAGCATAGACAATTGTTAAGATAGTAAGACACACGATTACTATACCCAAAATAGTATATATGAGACCATATGGTAGAAATAACGTTCTCAATCTATCAATATTTATAGGTGCCATGAATACGATTCAATCTAATAATAAAGATGCAAGAATTAATTTAAATTAATAGATTATTATCTTTATTTGAAGATGAATATTGAAACAAATAGTTATAATAAAGTTGAATTTCCTGACAAAATGATACAAGAAATAAAATTTCTTTAATCTTGTTAATCATTAGTATTGTCTTAAAAAATTTAGATGATCGGTGATTAGCATTTGCTCATACACCGCTAGTTCAATGTGTTCAATGAGTGTTTCTTTAATGGTATAGTTGGCCACTGTTGCATGAATCTCAAAGGTTCCTTGACCTGCATGAGCATAGTAAGCTCAGAGAAATCCATGAGTTGTTTGAGTTCTGAGAGTTGAATAACTTATGTAAACTCTATAGGTGTGTTTACTTCTAAAGGTTCCAATTTTCATGACTTTCATGAGTTTTGATGATCGTACGAATACCAAGAGTATCCTTAGTTGCTGTAAGTGCAAATTAATTCGTGAAAATCCTTGAGTTCTAAAATCATGAAGAGCTAATAACTCATGGAAATCGAACATGTCGTTTTCAGGTCATCGACTATCGCTTCCTTTTCTGTGGATCTCTCTTTATACAAAATTGAGCGATAAAATACCTTATATTTATAAGATATATTAATTGATTGACAACGTGAGAAGTTGATGATGTCTCAAAATGAAATGCTTGAAAACATTTTTTATAGAGGCGTGTTCGTTGTACATAATGTTGACAGGAATAGTGAAGATAAAGAACGAAAGAGAACGTGTACAAGGTTAAAAGCATATATTCATTGATGAAAAATGAAGTAAGACAGCGAAAATGTAATGAGAGAAAACATTTCTTGTTTGTCATTTATTATATACAATTTTTATATCAGCTATTCATTTTTTTTCTCATAAATCAATGTCAATATTTTTTGCATTAATATATATATCTGAATCACGTTTTATGTGTGTCTAAAATACACAGATCGAACATAGCATGACGGAAAAAATGTTTGATTGTAGACACGTTCTTAAAAAAAAGTATCGTAACTGAACGTTTTCTACTCAATCTATTGAGGTTGAAAAATATATTACATTCAGTCCCAGGTTCGATCTTATGTCGTTACTAATATCTTCTAACGATGGACTTGAGCTTATTGTGAAGTAAATGGAATTTTGGAATTATGATATGTCTACAATGATAGAAATGAAATTAGAATAAGTAAACTAGCTATTAAGAAGCAAATGTACATGTCATGAATTCTTCTCATCTTTACAGACGCATGTATGAAGAAATTGTTTTCTATATGTAATACAATAGTCGTCCATGGACAAAAATAAGTTCTTTTTTCAATTATTCCTTTTTCTCGTCATCTTATATTATGGTATATTCTATACGAAAGTAGCGTACAGATTTGTTTTACATAAACTATTGACAAGAAGAGATTTTCAAATTCTCAAATCATAAAATTCCCTTTATTTTCTAAGTAAAAAGTGAACTAAAGTGATATTTAAACACAACTTAGAAAATACACTTAACAATAATTTACTTTATATGTAAGATTTATCTGTTTTATGACATTGTCTACCAGTCGTTATTTTCATTTTCACATGTATTAAATTTGGAAGAGTTTCATTACAGTTTTGTTCAGCAAAATTGATAAGATTAGGAATATGTGAAATGTTGAGTGTCAATGATTGAATCTGATTGCTGATACGAGACATGACATGTAAATAAAACCCGTCTAAAAAGTAATTTATAGAGCTACTCAAAATGATCAAAAGTTAAATCGATTGAATGACATCCATCAAGTATAAGTTGTTCCAAACGATTATTACCAATATCAATAATAGAATGTCTTCTTTTCAGAAGAATCAAAAAATAATGCGATTGTAAAATAGCTACATACTCATACTTGTTGCGCAATTTATTATTGATGTAATGTTTCTGTTTGAGATTACAACAGACTTATATATGTATATATATATACAAATATGTGAAGAGTTATGCTTGCAGAACTTTGCCCAAATGAGGACCAATTATTAATGATCAATTATTTTAACAAAGAATGTTTAGTAAAAAGAAATATGTAAGTGAAACAACCAGATGAAGATATAAGTCAGATATTTTCACTATAGAATGTAATTTATTGATTTTGGATATATTTAACGTCATCAGTAACCTATTATAGTATTGACGATTACAAAAAACTTACTGTCATCGATTTACATATCAATAGATGTTTACTTATGTAGATTTCATACAAATATTAGATGTGTTATGATGAAACTCGAATAGTTCTAGATAAATTATTAGCCATTCATAAATGACTTTCACAGTATAATGATACTATCATTACCATGAATACACAATAATTATGATTTTTCTTTTTTTATAAAATAATAAAAATATCATTAAAAAAAAACATTCTTTTATGTGAATATATAAAGACTTAAATATTTTTTATATTATTATCAACTAGAATATTTTTCTGTCTAATCAAATAAATAAATTTATTATTTCAAAATATCTATACAAACAAAATCTAAATTAAAACATCTATTTCTAAAGTTCTAATTCACTACGACGATAAAAAATAAGTTGAGGTTCTTGATATTTAGTTCGAAATCCACCAAAAAAACGCATAGTATCAACAAATAAAAGTTTATCTTTTGCAGATATATGTGAATTAATTAAATTATATTCATCAAAAGGTTCATCATCCATATAAGTTTCAGCATTGTATTGACTTGGTGAAAGATAAAGAAAAAATGATGTTGAACTTTTTAATTCATCACTATGATCCATTTCATCATTTGGTATTTTATAAATAATTTCAAATTTTTTTGATTTATTAATTTTTGTCGTCTTTTGTTGAAAAAGATAATTATTCAAGGCATCTATTGCCGTATCTATTTGTGGACATTGACAATCATCTGATGGATCTTCATAAGTATCCATTGTACATTCTTGACACATATATAAAGGTTTTGCATAATTTAATCGAAATTCACGTCGTCGTAAATTAAATATATCTTTTGTTACATATTTAAATAAATTTGGAGATAAATAAGCAGTAATAAACCATTTAATTTGTTCATTTTTAATAAGAACAATATAACGTGCACATTGTTCTTTGAGAGAAAGTAAACCATTCCATTGTTTACCATTAAGTTCAAATCTTTTAATAGCACCACATAATGAATGACGATCACCTTCAATACCAATAGCTAATATTTCAGTTCTTGTTTGTTCTTTATAATTACGACCCATGAAAAATTTGAAAATGTAGAAATATTCAATAATCTAGAACAATCAGATATGAAAAATTTTATTTAATGAAAATTTTCATTAGAATATAGTCGATGTGCAACGAAAGAAAATCATTATAGACTATATTAAAAAGAAAAGAAACTACTATTTATTGCAGTCGAATCAATACAAATTACTATTATCCGTCCAATATGTTGTAACGATAATTTTGTTATCTAGTCGTAAAGAAATGTTTTTTCGTTATTTTATTTCTTTCGTTCTGTCTTATAACTTGCTTAATTCACTGTTACCAATAAATCGAAATCAAGTTGGTAACAACATGAAATAAAATAATCAATCTTCGATGTGTAGATTAACTTTCTTTTATTGTTTCACTGAATGTACAACAAAGAGATAGAAATATTTCCTGTTATCTTCTAGATCATTTTTCTAATATAATCTAATATCTAGTAATGTATATGTTGTAATATAATATTGTCTGATTCGATTCGCTTTCTTTTTAGAATATATGCGTATTCTCACTATTAGAATAAAGCTAGTAAAATGTTTGTTGTCAGAATATGTTTTGATTAATTATGATTTTTTTATTAAATTATTTATCAAAAATTCTTGGTATTACTAGACAAGACAGAGAGAGAACCTCCACTACTATGATAGATAATATGTATTGTTAGTTGATGATATCATATCATCATATATAGTTGTCTATTAACATTGATAAAATTTCCTAGATTGTAATAAAGCAGTCTATTATCAAAATTTTTTAATGCTACGTTTTGTCAAACCATTGTATCCTTTGTTAACGACAAAATTTGATTATTTTAAAACTATATTCTAAACTCAAAATATAATTCTCTGTAAAAAAAAAATCATTCTAATCTTCGAAAGAAAAACACTGACTGTAAATGTTTTATATTTATTATTTCAGGTAAGTGTGAGCTCATTGTTCAAAATCTCGCTGAAACAACCATCACTCTGTTGCACATGATATTTGAGCGTTATATCATGATTCGTAATGGTATGTCGGTCCGATTTCGACACACAGCAATGATTATTTTTTTAAATATTTGGGAATAGAATAAACGCATTTATCTCTTCTACATAGTTAAGTTTTGACTCTTTTGATTTTTCAAAAGCATTGACAAATCTGAAAATGTTGCAGTTTAGATGCGTTGAAATGCATAAAAAATCTTAAAATAGTTACATGGATTGCTATTAAAGATTTATTGATTCAACAACCTGGGCATTCAATCGCTGCATGTGGCGTTATCATGAGAAAAAGCAATTATTAGGAAAAGTTTCAACAAAAATGTTCATGCAATGGGACTTATGCAGACAACGCTTATCATTGATTTAATTAACTAGTTGGTGGAAATATTATTCGGCAATAACTTATTTGTGAAACGAAACAAGACGCCAACAATTACATGGTTGGAATCGGGTACAATTACAAGATCAATTGACGGCACTAATTTGTGCAACAGGTTATGAAAATAATCACGATATTTTAAGAAAACGATGTTTGAAATAATGATCGATCGAATCTATATTTTGTTTGTAGACATACAAAAATGAAAACTGTGAAATAGCTGCTCGTTCATCGTCACGTTTAAGTCGATTTTCTAATAATTATCTAGTTCGTTGCTGCTGTTGTATCTCGTGTTTATGTATTATCTGTGGTCCTCTTTATTGTTGTTTACGTTCTAGCGGCTCTGTTCGTCATAAAATCGCCGCTGATTACGAATTTCTGAAACCAGTCGATGATTTTCTTCAATCAAATACACATTTGATTATTGACGGCGTCAACAATCGTTCTGTTGGGACTTATATTGCAAATATTTGAAAATTTCATTGAAATATATTCAAGTGACGTATTTTGAAAAAAAAAACACGAAGAGAAAGACAAAAAAATCGTCAATACTCAAGAAGCGAATAGAAATACGCAATGATGAAACTATATGACTATGTCATCAGACTTACGTAAGACTTTGCACAAACTTTAAGGTCATTAAGACATTTCTTTTGGATGGGTGCATGATGTGAATCTTATCCGCACCCATCCCACAGCCACATTTCTACAATACAATTAAGTATAAAATACTATGGTCCAAGTGGAAGGACCCACTTGATCAGCGATCTTATTTGTTATTATGATTCGAAGTTAAACCAGTTTCGATGAAGTCCGAATATTAATGGCAAATATCTATATCAAAACAAGATTCATGAGACTTACCAGAAGATAGAGACAACAGGTGAAAAATTTTATGTTAGTTCAGTAAATAAGAAACTTTTTTTTGTCACTATACTCAAGCTAGAATATCGTACAATGATTTTGATCGATTGGTTTTCTTCTGTTGTTTTGAATATGTTGTTGCATATTTCGACAATGCTCAGAGTAATAATTAATCTATTGAAGTTTTTGTATCAGTCGAAAATGATTACAAAGTTAGAACCAGTGTATATCTGTTCATAACAAGATTGCTCGAAATAAAAATTACATTATTCCTATTTCCTCTTATGCTATTTTTTCAAGTATGAAACAAGTCATAAAAATACTATGACATTTTTTGACTTGTAAATACCAATAATCTGAGGTAATTTCTGTGTTGAAACAGAGAATGTTCATTCATAAACTTAGCAGTTGCAAGAGCACTTTTTTTTGGTCTGAAAAAAAAAATAGAAATTCAAAATTTTTTTTTTATCGTTTTTATTCATATCATTTTGTGGTATTGCGCAACTCATACACAGACATATTTAGCTTGAAAAAATTTTCAGCTGCGTATTGCTTGTTGTCTTTCTTTTCTGCTTCTTGCTGTCCACAGCCGTCTGATTTTAGCTCACGTGTCATATGTAAATCTTCGTCATTTTCCTCTTTCTCGTCGTCAATCTGTTGGTTGCTTTGTTTGTTGCCTATTCGATGGCGTAGTTCGATACCTAGTGCATCATCTTTGGCAGTTTGCATTTCGATCAAGGCCGTTCGTTGTGTGTCATTTCGAGCATATGGTTCTAAACCACGATAAAGCTTTTCGACAGTTCGTGTTACAAGTTTTTTGTTGATCACATTAGCAGCTTGTACATATTCAATTACTTTTTCAATAAACCAAAGCATTTCGCCATGAATATTGAGATTTGTTAGTGGTGGCAATTGCCCAAGTTCCTGTTTTAGATTAGCGAGTAATTGAGTATTGTTAGGATCATCATTAATATTCACCAAAGCTCGTTCGATGAGTGCTGAACCGGCTTCAAGATTGAATGCATTCAAAGTACGAGCTATGGCTTGAAGAAGACCTATTATATCTAATTGAATCGACATCTGTAACTACTATCTTAAGTGCACTCGTCGCTTTTTTTTTCTTTCCATTTATATCTATTATTGTTCTTTCGTAATATACATCGTAATGACGAAACAACATCGCATGAATCACATGGTAATGATATTATTCGTTTATGATGAAGGCGCATCAGTTTCGTTATCTTTATCTATAGAATGTAATGTGTGAGTCTTTCTTTCTTATTTTTATTTGTTTCTCTCGACGATTAAAAAAAAAATTAGAAGCAGCGTTTTTCGTTCCTTATCGTTGTATTCATTCTGTCAACATTTGAGTTTATTGAAAGCAAAGCAGAAAAATTATATGTTTCTATTGTTCTCAAGATTCAGAAACTAGTGTTCAGAAGACGAATATAACTGAAGATTTCCTGCATTTTTATCCATGCTTTGTTTAAAGATCAGCTTGCCCTAAAAAGCATTACTTATTTGCGCACACGATCTAATATGATCCCGAACTGTTGAAGTCTTTGAAAAAATTTAAGCTCACTATCGATTGTCGATACGAGTGTGCAAAATGTAAGAACTCACGAGTAATAGCAGTATGAAACCCACAAATTTTGTAAGAATCTTCAATCAATTAGTATGATCATTCTGTCACTAATTAGAAGACAATTTTAGCGCTGTGTTATGATGTAATGATCTAAAGGAATCGTTTTATCATTACTTCAAATTGTTGTTTCATTTACTCAGAAACCTATCGATTAACGATAAATATCTCTAAATTAGTGACCAAAATAAGATGTTTCTATTTCAAAACTGTCTCCGAGATGAATAAGAATGCATTATTAAAAATGTTCATGATGTCACAGCTCATGAAAAGTTCGACTATTTCAGTTGATTTAGACGGTGAGGTGTGATATGGATTGTGAGTGAGGGTTAAAAGAAGCAGACTACCAGCATCTTTACACTCACCGTTGCAATTTTATTGAGTGGTTGATGAAAAAAACTGAAAATGAGTTTAGAGAGAATGTACGCAGTACATGTTTTTTTTTCTATCGTTTCTTAAATATCTTCTAAAAATTTCCCAATCATATGATGCAAAATGTCTGTTAAATATACATATCCAAAAGTCTAACGCTGACTATGTAAGGCTCTCTATAGAAACATACTTCGAAATAAAAACAAAGACATCCATGTTGTATATAAATCGATAATGCACAATGAAATTTATTTATTTCATAACACGTGAATCGTTTGAGTTTAATTAGTAACCCTCAAAACCTAAACATCTTTGTAGTAACTTCACAGACTTTGTGAAATAGTTTTTAATAGTTGAATATATTTCAAATTTCATTTGACAAAAAATAATATTTTCACAACATGCATTGTTATTTAGACAAAGCACACATCTTTATTGAATAAAATCATTCTTATTAGAAAATTTCCAAACTCGAATTTCAACTTGTTTTTCTTTTTCATTCGGTATATTTTTAACATGAAGAATTCCATCAAAATCTCAGCTCAATTGATGGGCACTTTTTTATTATTTTTGCCTATCTAAAGAAAATTTTGTATACAACCTGAAGTATGAGTGTGGGTGTGAGCATCAGTGTGAGATGTGCAATGTGAGCGCTGTGCGGCGTATATGTAGATATGGGTGATATGTTTCTCCACACCTACATCCAGCTCGAACAGACCTTTGTGCTTGTTGATTTCTATCTCACCAATAGAATGATCAATTATTTGAATGAATTGTGTAGGATTTATCGTTTGTGTAAATGAGAGAAATATTCATCGTTGAATGATAATTATTAGTAGTTAACATGATACCAAATGTGGCAAATATGTTAGTTGCTGCTTAAAAACGCTTGATGCTCAGTAATGAACTCGATGCAAAAGTAATATGGTGACGAGAAATCAACAATTGAAAGTCGTTTATGATAGTGAAACAATTTCAGTAAATGTATAGCCAATCTCTGACAACTTGTAAACACTATGACTCTGCACAGGAACTAGTCACCATGAACTATTTTAGATTTGATGGTTGATCGGATAATCATTAGATGAGCAGAAAGAAACTGTAAGAAATCCATAGAATTACATATCTATTTGGAGTAAATTTCAAAATGATCTTGACTTATGCTTGCCTGATACGATAGGTAAATGATTTCCAAGTGGCATTCTCCAAGAACAATATCACCAATGTCGAACTCATCAATTTATTTTCAAGAAACCTGTTTTTTTTTATTCTCTTATTTGTTTTCGAATCAATATGCTTTTATTGAAAAAGAGTTCAACACGATACACAAACATACGAATGATTCTTCTTTGTGTCTACTCGATTCATCAGTTCGATAGATTTACGCGCAAGTTTCCTCGGAAAAGACAACATATTGAAATCAAACTGTGAACATTCACTCATGTGATTTTATCACACAGTTATCATAAATTCATGTTGAGTTTCATAGTTGAGGGCCACCGAATTGATGAATAAATAGAGACAAAGAGGATACGAGGGAAAAGAAAGCAGACGATGAATGAGAATCGAATGAACGAACATCTAGACAACGGGATGACGGGATTGACAAAAATTGTCAATCCATTGATTGAGTTCATTGATGTGATAGCTGAAGGTATCCTTGTCTGGTTCCGCTTTCAAGACAAGTATTCCATTGTGAATAACATAGAAACGAAATGGCCATGATCCATAGGTAAGATGGAAAGTGTTATCCATACTATCTACAAGCATGGGCATTTCAAATTTACAATCCTTGTGACATTGCTTAGCGTTCTCAAGGCGTTCTTCGAGTGTAGTTGGTTGATTGACACATGATATGATTTTGCCCATTGGCCATTGATCACGTGCATGCGCTTCGGCAATATAAATCACCAAGAAGCGCAGGTCATCGGACGCATGCGAGCGAAATAGCGCGCTAAATCAGGTGAATAATAATAAGTATACAGTTAGATCATATCAAAAATATCTACTTAATTCGCTCGGCAGACGCCCGAAATGGAGGTCAGCTTGCTGAGCCGGCCAAAATAATTAATGGTTGGTAAGCTGTGATTTGTGAGAATAGATTCGTAGGCTGACCTTCGGTGGTATACAAATCGACGTCACGTGCACATTGTCCTTGATTGATTAGACCTTGTGTGACTTTGTTGTGCTTAACTAGAAGTGAAGGAGAAAAGTATTTAGCTGTAGCATGTAAAAATTTCTCTATTCAAGATTGAGATGTTCATTTGATATGACATCTCTATTGACTTCATGAATAGCGACGAAAAACCATTGATTTTTGCTCGAAAAATGTATCTATGCAAAGCATGCTAATTTCAGACTGACAGAATTTCTTTTTTACTTCTCTTTTTTTCTGTAACTTACCATAATAAGCTGATTTCACTGCGGGATCGTCTGGAAAGCGATGCAAAGCGGTACGCAATGCATTGACATCATGATATCCAAAATGTTCTACAACATGTTGTTGAATAAGATCGAGCACGCGTCTTCAATTTCATAAGAAAGATTAGTTTAGAGCATGGGCATAAGTACAAAAGTAAAGCTTACCTTAGTGCAGCCTCATCTTTGTGATAAAAGTCCATGAGCTCTTGAATCGACTCGGATAATCGAATACTTGTTTCATAAGCAATCATCTCGCGTATGGTCTCGATGGGGGGCAATTCATTCGACGCTTTGATTGTATCGAAGCCCATACGGCCTGATGTAGGAAAAAACATCAGGCATCTATTTGGTGAACGATCAGATCCAAAGTTAAAAGGCGAGTTGTCTGAATCATCATCTTTCTTTGGCTTTCCAAAAAGAGGAGAGTTTGGCTGGTGTTGTTTTTTAGCAATCGGTGGAGGTTTTTTTTGAGCTGCAATCGCCTCTGCCGTCTTCTGTTCAATGTTGGTCTGTGCTTGAATCGTGGCATCCTGTTTATCCTGCTGTGGCACATTCTGATTGCCGTTCGACGACGTTATACTGCTGGCCATTTTGGCAGCTTGTTTTTATGAATTTGTGAAGCAAACGTATGAAACACTACATTTTATATAAGCGTTTGGAAGCGTCATAAGCAAACAATGCACAACGAAGATGGGGTAAAAACAGTCATGCGCAATTTCACCATTACTTTGAAATAGTCGTCATATTTACATTAAGGGTGCGATAAGAAGCAAGTAACGCGGTAGTGACTCAATGATGCATAGTTTGATGCTGTTTCACAGAATACATTTAATGATTCACTTTTTTATTCTTCAAATCATATATTGTTTGTTTTTTCGCACACAATGTCTGATGCTTAAAAAATTTCGATTCACATATGACATTTAGTAGCATGTGTACAACATTTATTCCAAGGTTTATGTATCAATCAACAAAAAAGAGATTCAAATTGTTCATATTCAGTACAATTTGACTGTCCATAATCGTACCTGAATATGAAGCACATCATTTATTAAAGAATCAACACTTATATTCGATTTTAATACACATCGTTTGATAGTGATTCATAAAGTGGTGTAGGTGTGACTAGTTCGATCTTTCTATTCATTGAATGCGGAGTCACCGAATCAAAGCCAAGCAAACTCATATACCAGTGGCTACATCCTCAAGATACTTATTTTCATCAGAGCATTTCAATTTTTTTTTAAAGAAACGTGTTGTTTAGAGCAAAGATACCAGAAATCATGAAACATCTTGATAAAAAAAGGGACTGTTAATTAACTAATCATATTGCTTGCAACAGGTCAGATTTCAGGTTGTTCTAGTGTGCGTCTATCACAGCTTTGACTTTTTGACAAAAACGAACCTTTTTCGAGTCGGGATGGGGCGTTTGGATGTCATTCTTAGTATTTTCTTCTTTAGCACTCACAGTGACAGGCGCACCTACAAACACAGCGAACATTGGCATAGATTTCTTACGCCCATCGACACTCACATCCACGCCCTATCTCTATTGCGTCTGTCTAGGTTAGAATGAGAAGAGTATCAATCCACATTAAGAACGTGCCTATTTGTCGACATAAACATATCATAAAAAATGTCGATCAAAAGTTTACTTTGTCATAAAAAGAACATTTTAGTATTATTTTTATTTCCTATAATTATTGATATTTTTCTCGCCCTTAGTACAATACATATACGACGAATAAACTACATTCTTTTTGGAATTATAAATCTATATATTTTCAGTTATGTTATCGATGTTGATGCGGAATGACTAATTCGATCACTATGTTGAGAACTAAACTCTTCAGCTTTATCTCTCACGATTTCGATTAAATGACGGTTTTTGATGAATAAGATGATATATATACTCCCGACCATTAGCGGCATTATGTTTCTTCACTATATTTTCACTTGATGAATATATATCATACATACTGAGAATATATTCGTCAAATGGTACTACTCGTTAGATTTTTCCTATCATAATATCTTCATCAATAAGATTTGTTTGTAACTTTATTCAGTCAACCAGATTTCATTTACGATATCCATATAGAGTATCCCATTTGTGCATCAGTGGTTTTAACGTATCAAAGTGCAAGAAGAAATAAGAATAGATGATTCAATACTTTTCCTTTCGACAAGAAAAATCAACTAAGCAGATAAACATGAGGATATGAATACAAAGCGATTATTATTATTTTTTTGTCTTCAGTAAAGAATAACTGAAATAAGATTTTTTTTTAATGATAGATCTTTTCCTGTTTTCATTGAAAATGTGCTCTACTATTGACATTTACCTTTGTTAACATTATGTACAAATATTGCTCGAAGTTTTTTTTCGGTTTGGATCATTGTAGTGATGTTAATGCAATTGAAATTACTCTTGATTGAAGCATTATTTTCAGACTTCTCCACCGAAACTAAATTAAAATCAGCCTTCGATGAGTTTTTTTTTTAATACACTAAGTTTCCATTATTGAGATTTTCTTCAACTGGTCAACATTTGTTCATTTAAATAATATGCCGATCATGAAATACTAGTTCTTATGAGAATAGTTTGTGGCTCTATGATATACAAAACCAAACAAAAAAATTAATTACAACAAATCTTCATAAATGAATCAAACTACAACAGTCACTAAGTGATAACTATATCACATTACTACCAAAAACCATTCATCAGTAACTAAAAATCGACGGTTTTCGAAATAGCCATCAATCAAAACAATATATATATTTATATTTTCTCATACTCGATGAACTATTACCAATTCAAATTGAAAAACATATTTTTTTAGTTCCTACATGGTCTAACAAGGATGCATCTCTATATATAGCTAGCACTAATTTGTTGCCAATAAATGAAGAAATTGGTTTTTATAAAGATGAATGAAAAGATGTTATTCAATATCGACAAAATTTAATGCTATTTGAAATGTATTCTCTATCATTGATCAATTATTATATGTCGTATTTTAAGAATAACTCATCTTCTTGTCCGTATCTATGGTTGTGGAAAATATAAATGATTTTGAAATATATTTGATTGATCTTCGAAATACATCTAAACTTTCAAAACTGACAAATAATGAAGCTATTGAAATAGAATTACAGTTATCAATTGACGGTCAGTATATACTATTCCGAACATTCAATCTTAGTTCGTACAAAGGAAAATTTAACGATTTACAGTTTCATCTTTATTAATTAAACTTAATAAATGGACAAATACCACATTCAGGAGAAAAATTTCTTAGTAATATCAGTAGATACACAATCAAGCCTTATTCTGGTGTTTATATACTTAGACAATTGGAAATAGAAGTACAAATTTATACACAACGATTACCAACAAAAGACTTAATTCATCATAATGGATTGATTGCATTTGTTTATTGATCATTCGCAAAAAACAATGGAAGTTTATTTCATTAACAATATTAATCAATTGGAATAGTTCTTATTCATTGTAATTCATATTCGCCTAGTCTAAATGCACTTGATCTAGTTTTGTATGATTGGGCTTTATTGGCAGCTTTAGAAAGTTGGTTAGTGTTACAATTTAACTATCGAGAATCAATTTCTCAATGAAATCCGTTGTAGACCTTTATCTCGACCAGAAAAAGATATTCGTCATGAAATTAACCTATTGATTAAAGATGGATTTATTGATTCACATTGATTTACAGTCGATGGTTATAGTTACGGTGGTATTTTAACAAATTGTTTGATTACACAGACTAAATGTTTTAATGTTGCTCTGTTTGGTGCTGCCGTTGCTGTTCATATTTCAATATGAGGTATGATAGATATATCCGTACTGATCCGCTACTTGTTTGAAGAATTTTCATGAAACGTATCACATACTTATCAAAATAAAAAACACCAATCTATCAGTTAGATAGAATACGTGCACCTATACACATTGTTACTGGTGAAAAAGACATTCGAGTTCTTAAAAGTCAAAGATTTTTAATATCGGTGCCGCTTTTCTCATAGATTTTACAGGTATTTTTATCTCTATGCGGACAATTTTATTGAAAATGAATAATTTCACAGTAGTTTTCACAAATCAGTACTTGCACTAGAGTGAAATATTACACCACCCGATATTTTATGTAACCGATCGACATGTGTTTTTTTCGTAACAGGTTATTATGAGCTTTAGCACAAGCGAATTGCACCTCTACGGTACGAACGAGATGCTGAGAACGATTCTTGAGGCGAACCACATCAACTACTTTCGGATATTGTTCTTTCATACCTTGAACGAACTCTTCTCAGTCGGTATATCGATGAGTAAATTAGTTTGAATCATTAGTTAAGAAACAAAAGAAGAATCCATATTATCAACGATAACTAGAATACAATCATCCATTTCTTCTGGTTTATGACGATAAATAGCAATCTTTGACTTCTTTGATTTATAACATCGAGTTCCTTGACGTTGAGGAAGTTGTTGATTGATACTTTTATCACAAGATCTAATTACATCGTCAGTTTGTCTATTACAGACTTACACCGTCTGATCACTCATAATAGTTAGTGAAGGAATAGATGTCACCATCGGTCGACTCATCAACATTGAAGGAGAGAAAACCTTAGTTGATGGTATGTAATGAGAAAGCATTGGAGCTTGTTGTTGGTACATGACTTGCTACATTTTTTGATTTGAAGTAACATATTGTTATTGATGATGAAGTAATTGTTGTCCAACACTTGATGCAAAAACTTGATTAGGAGATATTTGACGTGTTTGCTCAATAAATTGACTATTATTATTATACTAATGTTGTATTAACACTTGATCCTTCGAATAACTCTCATTCTTGAGAAAGGCAACAAACATTGTTCAGAGAAATTGTTAGAATAACCACTTAGACTCTCAACTAGAAAACCTATGACTCCTAAATAATTAATTCTAAACATGTGAAGCTTGTGCAGCTTGCATGCATATCTAACGATTGAATATTTACTGTAAAGACCTCACAGGTTAGGTTTATTTTCAAAGAGGTCGATTGAAACCTTTAGATACAAAAAGCAGGTCCAAAAAGCTTATAATATGGGATTCAATGCGTCGTCATCTTCTTTTTGTTTTTAAATAGACATTAGTATAACCATCACATGTCATAGAAAAACAGCTTGTATCAAAATTTTATTATTATGATATTAGTTGAAGAATGATCAAGCATCATAGAAAAATACAGCATTGTTTTTACTATTATTGCATATAAAGAGAAATTTTTTGTTTTAAGTTTTCTATAGGTAAATAAAGTATCTCCGTCATTCCTCTTGAATAGTCTTAAGTAAATACAAATGGGATGACATATAAACAATGTATCGAAGAAATATATATTGAAATCTTACATAAAACTTTTGCTAGATTCATTTCTTAGATAATTTATTTTTGATTTTTCTAATTGAAAATTGCTTTTATCTTTTTATTTATTTTATTTTCAATTAATTTTAGGTTATCTTGATAAAATTTGATTATTATTATGTAATTCTTTACTTCAATTGATTTAAATAAAAAATGATAAATGACAATTTATTGATAATAAGCTTTTAATATTTAATTACTTTAATAAAATAAATCAATGAAATAATCAATTCTTATTTTCTTTGAATAAATTCATAATTAAGTCTATTAAACATTCTTTGTATATTATTTCGAATTTATTAGAACATGAAGAAAAAAAACACATCTTGAAAATGTTATGTTAGATTTCATAGTAAAAATACTTTATTATCAATTGGATGAATCATTACTATGATTCTAGTTCTTAATCATATCTTCGATAAGACAAAATTGTTTTCTCCACATAACTAGCAAAACTAATAAGAACATGTCATTTAATTATCATTATTTTTCTATATTAACAAATTTTGTAGTAGTATTCGATTTTTAGAAATCAGCAAAAAAATTTTTTTATTTAAATCATAAGAAAATCAATTATAAAAAAAATTTAATAAATAAGTCAACGAAAAAAAAAATATGCACTGTTTTTTATTAATATGTAGTTATGTATACAAAAAAAGAAATATACGATAGATATTATAATATCACATATTTATAAAAAGAAAAAAAAACGAAATATTAGATTAGTTTGATCGTTTTTCAATTCGTATGTAAATAGCTTCTGGTGATAAAGTTGTAGTTTCTTGTCTTTTCATTCCTTGTTCAAGTTTCTCACCAGGTAAAATTGTATATCTATGTAATATATTTGCTAAAGCAATTTTTAATTCCATTAATGCAAATTTCATTCCAACACAATTTCTTGGTCCAACACCAAATGGCATATAAGCTAGTGGATGTCGTTTTATCATATGACGTTCAGGAACAAATTCTTTTGGATCTTCAGGTCCCCATAAATCAATATTGTGATGAATTGAATATGTATCCGCTTGAATAACACTACCTATTCAAGCAAAAATTCTATTATAAATATATTTTACATAAAAAAAAAACTTCAAAATAAAATAAATAGGTTTAACTTTGAACGAACTAATTCAAGTTTATGTTTAAGAATAATATCAATTTTGTCCTATTGACTTTTGCAGTGAACTTTCGACAATCAGCAAAAGTCAGTACATTGAGTTTTCTGTTTTCTATGTTTTACCTTTTTCAATGTAATGTCCAGAAATAATTGTTGATTGAGAACATTCTCGACTAAAAACTCTATGTGTAACAGCATGTATTCGAAGAACTTCTCGTATAAACATATCCAAATATTTCATATCATTAATTATATCATAATCAATTTCTTCTTCGTCTTTCCAATGTTCATCAATTTCTGTTTGTAGTTTAGTTTGAATATTTGGATGTATAGCTAATTGATATGTTGAATAAGCAAGATTAAGTGATGTTGTTTCAAAACCAGCATTTAAAAATAATACTGCATTCATTAATATTTCTTTATAATGCAGATTTTTTGACATTAATTCATTATTTTCATCATCCTAAAAGAAATTTATTTATATTTAATAATAGAATAAATCTAATAATTAACTTTAATTTCTTCTTGTGTAGATGCATCTAACATTAATTGAAGTAAATCTATTCTTTTATTTTGAGATGTTTGTCTTTGTTTGACAACATTTTCAATTTGTTTAAAAATCCATAATTGAGGAGGACCTTCAACATTACGCATCATTGATGGCATTAATATACGTAGAAAGTTTATGATTACAACAGAACTATTCATAATTTTAATTGATAATGGAATAAGAAATGGCATTAATTTACATAATCTCACAATGAACATTTTTTCTGGATCATGAGCAAAACAGGCTAGTGATTTTTTCATATACATATTATCAATATCATTTTGTAGATCAGTATCAATACCAAATGCACAATGCCCTACAATTAATTCATACTTTTTTTTGATAATGGCAACTAGAGTATTGAAAACACAATGTCTTTTGTGACCTTTTATATAAACGATGAGAATCGTGTGATCCAATGCTATATAGATTTACATTGTTAAATGGAAACAATACAACTTTTTTATTCCTCTACCTATTACTTACGAGACGAATTATAGTATTATAATGAATATTTATTCATAGGAAATCTTATTTATAACTAATTTGTAAGAAAATCTTTAATAAAAATCGTGATTTTAGTCGATTACATCATTTTAATTCTTCGTAATATGAAATCGAGAATTTATCTCTTCAATCTAGGAAAATGCCTGCATTACACAATTTTATCATAATATATGAAGCTCTTCCTACAGGATTCAATTGGATTCTCTCCTAAACAAGAAAAAAAAAATAATGAACGACAATGCTTCAAATTTTCAAAAGACTTTGTAAGATTTCAAGTACCATTGATCTGCTGCTTCTCCTTTCGTGGGATGCACGTCTCATTTAAAACAAAAGAATAATACCCAAAATAGATGATAGTGTACATGATAATTGTTTACTTACAAATAACATCCATAGTCAATCGTTTATATAAAACAAATATATTAAATTCATTATCATTATTTTCATCTATTTTTTTCATTATTGATCGAATACATTTATTCATAAGTGGTGTCATCATTTTCAATTTAGCTGTTGTAAATGTTGGATTAATAATATGTCGTTGACGTCGCCATTGATTAGCATGTGAAGAAAATAAACTAGCTGCATTACTTTTAAGCATCCGAACCAAAATGTTATTATGACGTGAATGAAACATTGAAAATTGTTTGATAAATACTTCTTGTAAGAAATTAACATCTGATACGACATATGTTGGACACGTTCCTTCGAAAATTCCATAAATAGGACCATATTGTTGAGTCCATTTTTGAATTTGACTATCAAAGGAAGGCGTACTCCACATACTCAAATAATGACCAAAGAAAAACTTAGGTCGTGGACCAGGAATATTTCGTCGGACAAAATATTCGTAACATGATTTTAAAGTCCAAACGTAATAAAAGAAAATGTTAATCAAAACTGCTAATAATATAATCGTAATAAACATGTTTTTCTATTGTTATAAGCACACACTCAGGTAATATTGAGTTAAGAGAAAGACGATATGCTTATACTAGTCACCTACGAACATTCAGATAACTATATGTCTACGCAGAAAAAAAGATAACCTTTTTTTTCTTTTTCTCTGCGTGTCACATTACATGTAAGATATTATATTTATAGATCCAAGGCGTACTTTCGTACTTATAGTACATTAAAGTATGAAAGTAGTTCGAATTACTTCTAGGTAGTTCAAAATGTATTAGAGTACGTTAAAAGTATATCAAAATAATCTGACATACATACAATACTTAAAATATGACAAAATATCCTAAAATACAATTAAATCTTCGAAATTAAACTCGAAAAGCTGAAAGATTCATGCCGTATAAATCGCTCGAAACACATCTGTTAATTTCGGTTAATCATCTTCGCGTAAGCTATGATCAGTTTCAGCAGAAGCTTTACGCCATCGATTTCACCAAGTGGGTGATATTTTTATAGTAGATATATACATCTGAGTTAAAGATAAACCGAAAGTTTCAGTCCAAACAGATCAGTCATTCTGAAAATATGTACGGTACCTAGAAACGAACTAAACAAAGAAAAACTCGAATATCTTGACTGTATTTCAACCAAATGAACTGCTTGTTTTTCTGAGGTTAGAAGATGATTCCAAGTTTTCAATAGTACATTGTCATCCAAGCAAGAGCTATCAAAGTACTCTCAGATATTTGATCGATCAGAGGCAAACAAAGAGAGAATTTAGCTATGATGAAAATACAAGCAAACAGACTTGTGCTAATGACAGTTAGAATATAGAGTATGATGTTTGGAATACGGATCAATAAAATCTCAGTAAGTACCATAAGGGGACAGGAAAATTGACAGGCAATGATTGTTTTGTGGTAGACATTGATAGAGTATAGATACAGAGAGAGAACGCTAAATTGATACAAGTCAAATCTGGCAATAAAAGCAGCCGGTTTGTTTATTTTGTAGATTTGGTGAAGCACCTAGATGAGAAAGAAAGAAAAAATAATTTAAATTATTTTTGTTTAACAACTTATTCTCAGTACTAGGAAACCAATAATGGTTTAGTAGTTTACAAAAGGTTTGAAAAATCGAGAAAATCTATATCGATTAAGCATTAATGAAAAACAGTATTTACAAATATATTTTATCAAATAATTTTTAATCCGTTTTTCTTGTTTGACTTAAATCTTCAAAATTGTTCAGTCAGTTTGTGTGCTCAGAGCTGATATGAAAGTGTTTCAATGCTATTAAACATACCGATAAAAGTCAATATTTTGAAAGTGTCAATCAACATTTATGTTTTCAAAACAAGTGTAAAATATCTAGGCAAATAATCTATGTAAATATGTGAATGATACTCGGATCATGCAGAATAACTGATTATTCCAAGCATAGACGCATTTCATTTAAAATAATGCGTGTATTTACATGAAAAGTACTTTTTCGGGCACGATTCTATTATCGACATGCACATAGTAGATGAAAATGAAACAAATCCTCGTGCGTGTCCTACTGCTTAATATGTTTTTTTATTAAAATTTGAAAAAAAGAATAAACTTGACATAATGAAGAACAAGCGTCAAGAAAAACCAACGCATCATCATAATTTTTATTTTTTTTCACTCGATTGGAATACATTCATACATGTTAGCAGAGAATATTCCATGTCTCTGTATTAAAGAAATGATGCATGGTTGTAAAACCGCCCGCTTCTTCATATCGTTTTGTCATACATGTCGGAAATGGTTCCTGGGATGACTAATAGAAAATGAAAACGCGAATATGATGAGAATTAAACGTGCGATGAAAATTTCGAATATAACTCACGGTGATAGCTGTGATTGGTGGAAATTCAGTTCGTTTGGTATATTCAAATTTGCCAATAACAATCCAACCGAAACCTGTCAGTTTGTCTTTGTTATACAAGAGAAAAGCTGGAAAAAATTCATCACAATTTTCAGTCTAGTCGATTATCAAACCAATAATGAACACCTAATATCAATATCGAATATGTATCATAAGTTTACTTTTTCTATTATCAAACATACCCATCGTTGGCAAACATGTACCTTTGATCCATTTTGTATTGTTCACCATATTTTCATATAATGGCATTTCAATTGAATCACGAATTGGATTGCTGCCATTTTGTAGCCATAGTCCAGTTCCTGTACCTTCATGTTTGAGATGAGATACATCCCGACCTGATTGACAAATGGTGCGTGGATCGACAAAATATGCAGTGAGAACGTAAATATCAATGCCGGCAATTGTATCTCGAGTAAACATTTTCTGGGTTGAATACTTGTAATATGTATCAGTAATCATTGATGCAGGAATCTTTTTTTTTTATTGTAGATTACATTTCATAGAGAATAGTGAAGAAAAAAAAAGACACAAAAACTTACTCCCATTTGCACACCGGTAATAGTACCTTGTTTATCGTAGATTAAAATTACACCATAATCATTAACTTTCATAAAACGCTGTCCAAGAAATGTGCCTATGATTAAATACTGATACAAAGAAAAATAAAAGATCCCAATTTTACTAATCACCTTCACATTGACCTGCAATCTGTATGTAATTATTCTCTTTAGCTTCGGTAATAGTTCGTGGTTGTTTAACAAAATATTCCGGATCGAACGGATTCGGACCCCATGTAATTTTCAAAGAATCCCATTCGGATCCTGAATCATTAACTTTTAGCAACAATGCATAAGCTTAAAACAAATAAATTCATGTTATTTAATTAATACTATATAGTGTTACTGACGTGCGGTAATGCATACTATCACCAACAACGATCAAATACTTCATCATATAGATATTATTTTTTCAATTTACTACTATCTTCTTGCAAAAACGAGCCATTTTTTTTTCTATCTTGGTATCTTGTCTTTTAAAAATATAATCCGTCCGGCAACATTTGACTTTAATCTCTCCAAAGCACAAAGTGTTTTTCGATATTCAATTCACCGTGGCATTTTAGACGACTAAACAATAAAGATCGACGAAATAGTAAAAAAACCGTGTTCCGTTCGATGTGACAGTATCAGATGATTATCGAAATGCGAAATGCATCCGATTGCAATGCTCTGTACTAGATTTTTTGCATCGAATTCTCACAAGAAATCAAGTGAAAGAGGACTAAAACAAAGCAATCTTGATTGAAGCGCTAAAATGTTGTGTGAAAAGTAAAAAATGCTACCTAGCTTAATTCAACCAATTGTATCCGCTCTTACAAAAACGATAAAACATGCCTATGTTTAATACAATAGACCATTTCGTAGAGAAATCGACATAACATGGGTAAGAACTCTTGCATGAAGGAGGCGATGCAAATATGGACGACATATTCAATCGATATCACGGATTTCAATGAAATTTTGTTCCCATGTAGCTCCAAGTGAGATGTGAAAACGTTAAAGATTACAGCTTCTAAAACCATTTCCCCGTTGAGAAATTTAAGCTAGAAGAGAGACGCTCTCAGGTAAAAAATGAGGATAATCAATGCAGTACTCATGTACTGAAAATTTCACAATTATTCAATAATAGTGTTTCTAGTGATGAAATTTTGTGGAAATATAGGTTAGTCCATTCGCTAGCGACATGACTTCGCAATATTAAAACACATATATCTCTATATATGGAGCTTTTCTAAAGCTGATTTATATATTTAATATTTATGCTAAGTAACTCTAAATACTCTGAAAAAATCAATCCTGTAGGCCTTTGTTAAGAGAAGTTATTGATAAAAAACTAGAGTTAGCGACGTAACACAGTAAGAATAGAATGAATTGTTATCTATAATTCTTCACTCATTCACCCGAAACCCGAGACTTCCATTCTTCGAGGGATGCTTTCTACGCGAAGTTCTTTTCAAGAAAAACTAGGACATCGTGAAGAGAATCGGAGAGAAAAGAGGAAACACTTCTCTAAAAAAATGAGATATTCTTTCATATCGTATTCTTTTTCACTCACAGTGTTTTTTTTGGATTTATATATAATATTTTTTACTAATAAAAAACGCGCTTAGAAAATTCTTCAGAAGTATTCCACAATAGAGATTATGAAGCAGGGTTTGAATGAAACTAGTATTGACCTTCCCTCAGGAGAGGATCACTAGAAAAGTAACAAAAAAAACTATATTTTGAGGAACTGTGTTTTGTTTTATATATATATACACAAATTAGTATTATTCTACTTTTGTTTTACTTAATCAATGGTTCTTTAAACAGTTAATAACAAAAGAATACAATACTTGACTAGTGGAATATGAAGTTTTCGTTGTTCCAAGTTTCGTTTTGAGATATCATCATCTTTCTCTCAACAATCCCGTGAAGGATATGGAGAAACGGATAAAATATTTTTTTTTATCTGTCAATTTGGCAAATGGTAATGTCCACAATATAAAGTGATAATCTTTAACCGATTGAATTTTTTAATGTATATGAAACAGATTAAATTTTATCCCATCGCTATCGCATTGTACAAAATCATTTGCATTACGAATAACACATTGTTTTGCCACAACACCTTTCCATGCTACCCTTTTCACCGAGTCTTCTACATTGTCTACTGTTTCACGCTCATGTCTACCTAAATAGAGTGTGGTTATGACTGTCGGAGAATCATAAGAAGACTAAGATCAACACCCACACCCTCTCACTTGCTTCGATACTCATTATATGAGTCAACTTTTGACACAAAACATTATAATATTACTTTTTCTTCATGAAACAACGAAGGTTCTGTGAGTACCATGGTTACCTCTGAAAACGAACAGAAAATCCAATAATAAAATGATAGAAATCCGAAGTACGAATGTAATTCAAAGAAGTCAGAAAGTACAGAACCTTTGGTTTCCTTATAAAATTGGAGCCTACCCTACAATATTTTATATGCCAGCCAATTCTCAAACCTTCCTTAAGCAATTATTTTGTATGAAGAAAATGAAACTATATTTCTAGTCCCGCATGGGAATAAAATAGCAATAAAAATTATTCTGTTTAGAATAACCAAATGTTTTTTTTATTTATCGCGATTTATTTGTTTTCAAAAGAAAAAGAAATAGTCCTCTTAATGAGTCTATTCGATAGAAAATCGTTGCACCCGAAAATTCTTCTTATCAACGACATAGAGATTGCCATATCGATCGAAAGACAAACTCGTTGGCTCACGCAACTGATGTGCTTCTTCTCCTTCACCATAGCCACCCGCAACGACAGTACCTTGTTTGGCTCCTTTAGACCAACGCATCACTCGAGCATTGCCCATATCTACTACATAGATGGTACCCAATGTATCGACAAACAGTCCTTGAGGACTCGACAATTGTGCCGAAGGATCTTCTTTGTCTTGACGGCCAGCAACGACGATGCCTTCTGTTGCATCTTTATTCCATTTAATTACACAATGATTTTCGTCATCCGACAAGTAGACAGCCTGGTTTTGATCGACAAAGATGTAAGCCACATGACCCAATTGATGAATACCAAAACCTTTGACATAGCCACCCGCCACGACAATTCCATTTTTGTCTCCTATTCGATATCGTCTTACTTCATTTTTGTCGGGGTCAGCGATGTAGAGATATCTTTGATCATCTATGGCCAATGTTGAACAACGGATATCTTTGAGAAGAATTTCTCCGTGAGTTGTACCACTACGACGAGACCAACGTAGGACACGTCGATTTCCTTCATCACTGATAATGAGACTACTAGTCTCTCTATCGATCAAGACATTGGTTGGAGCACACAATTGATCCAATCGATCTCCTGAGCCCCGGCCACCAGCTACCACTTTTCCTTTGACATCATCCACTTTCCATTGAACAATGCGATCATGGTAAGTATCAGCGATGACCAAAGTTTGATCATCATCCACAGACAGACCGAAAGCGGAACCGAATTGATAGTCGATATCGTCCAGTTCATGGCCTACACTGGCTACAGTAATTCCATTTTTTGCCCATCGGGCATTGTTTGGAATATTGGGAATCACTACAATGAACGAAAAAGAAAATGAAATCATCTTCATTCTGAAAGAGCCTTCTTTCTCTCGTAGGAAAAAAATATGAATCGAATCTTCTTCCTCAAGAAAACTTGGAATAACTTTCGAGAATGTTTTTCCATAACATACTGTAACCGATAAAAGGATCTTCCAAGAAACTTGAAAAAGCTCATCTAGCAGACATAAATTCAGAAACCTTTATTACATAGTTTTCTGCGAGAAAGAAGCTTTTTGAAAATTGAAACGCATTCGAAATCTATCTTTAAAACTTTTATTCCACCCTACTCACATAGGTTTCAGAAAAGAAAAGTGCATGCTGTTCTTGGCGCAGAAGAAAAGCCTAATTTTCATGCTGTATTCAAAAGTTCTATCTTTTCTTTAGTACTGCTGAGGAAGATCTTTGAGAGTTGAAACTAACTCGCCTTCTATTTGAAATAAAAAAGACAAAAGAATTTTTTTATGAAGCATGTTCAATAGTAGCGTTATATGCATCTGTTCGGCGATCATGACGTTTGGATCGTCTCATAGATCCTAAGAATGAGAACTTAGTCTAGATTCTTAGTTATACCAGCGTAACACCTGACAATCACTCTACAGAAGAATATGAGGACTTGATTAGAAACTTCCGTGATAGTTTCCTAAAAATTTATCAAACTTCAAACTGAAGGTTTTCTTTGTAATTTTGAAAGCAAAATTTTATCAGCATAGGTACGAATCATTCTACTAAGATATTATGAGATCTTGGTCAAGATCAGGTTCAAAGCATCCGAGCAAGAAAATCAGTAGCACGAGAAGAGTTTTCAACTGAAATATTCTTAGAAGATTCCATAGACTTCTTGCGCTAATCTTTCTTTGAGTCAACCTATCCTGAATATTGTCTGAAATATGTCATAACCATTTTTCGAAAGCAAAAAGAAAGAATTCTACACAGAATCCAATTATGCTAAAACTTTAAAAGGCTCATTAAATGCTATCTAAATGTAGAATCCTAAAGGTTGCAGTATGACACTTATTGTGTTTTTTACAGAGAGCGGTTTATAATTTGTTTTCTTGTTGTGGAGAGTTATAAGAAAAACAATTACATGATGATAAAACATCCTAGGTAGTTTCTATTCCTTTTTCTCAAGCGATGAGAAAATTTGCCTTGGCGAATTTTGAAAACATGAGTTATTTTTCATGATCTTTTAAGTTCAATCCTCGCAAACCTCGATTACCAATGTTACTTCGGCTTAAAGAAAGTGATTTGTTTAATTCGTAGAACGTTTATAATTTTCTAATGACATTAGCAAAAATACTGATTGTTAACGAGTTGGACTGTAGCATAACAAGAGTTGCCAATACTCGGCATTCATCTCTAATAGATTGTTCCCTCATCCCCCATGTTAAGTTAGAACTAATCATGTGAACTAACTATCAATCAATCAGCAAATTACTCAAATAATGTGTGTTAGAATAATTGAAGAATAATAGTCAAATGGGAATAAAGAAATATGTTAACATTTTATCATTGTATGATGCAACCGAATGGCATACACGAACTATTATTTCTCATTTTTGTGTTCAAAAAATTCGTCATACATTATTTGGTTTTGAAGCTTTGGGGCTATCCCTGTCCAACAAAGTCATAGAAGTAGCCAAAAAGTGTTTTGATCTAAATAAAATAATGCTGCAATAAATTCATACTTACCCCTTTTTGAAGTAATAAGTCCCTCCAATTGCGATAGTTGCATGAATTTTCGATGCACCAAATCTTGTGTATCTCGAATCTCATCCTGCAAATGAAATGAAGTGAAGATCTTCTTAGTAAATAAACTATTTAGAAGCATTCTTTTTCCTACATTTGAAAATGTTAAAAAAACAATTAGAACTGTTAAAATCTTGTTTTTTCTTTCGAGAAAAAAGTTAAATAACAAAAAAGGAAAATATCTAGTCGTATCTCTTAGTGTATAGACATTTCAAATATTGTCATATAATCTTTAATGAAAAACTGGTAACTTTTGTTCGTATTGCACGCGTAACAAATAAACAATCAATATTTGTTGCTAAAACAAATGAAAATTTTTAATGTTTGTTTTTAAATCAAAAGAAAAATTAGAATCTTCTGTAAAGAAGAGTGAATGAATGTAATTATTTTATTTGTTTCGTAATTCAATAATAATTATTATTGAATTCAACAATTTTAATGACGATAGAATGATATTAAATAGTGATGACACAATTTTTCATTGAAAATTTGGAAGAGAGCAACTATGAACCAGACTTTGATCGATCGTACAGATAAGCAAGATTAGGTCTATGAATTGTTTTGAAAAAATTCAATAATAACTAGGTGCTAATTGAAACATAGAGAATATAATCAAACATCAGCTATGATTTCTCGTTGAAAAATTGTTACAATAACACTCAAATTGACTTTGACTAATAGACAAAGACTTCCATGTGCTACGCATTGAGCTATATCGTACTTTGCCACACATGAAATACTTCAAGGTTGAAAGACGGCTAGAAAAGCATGACCGAAAAAGCTATTTTCTCGATCTCTTCCTGTTTTATGGAGTTTTTCAACCATCAACAAGCCATTTATGAAAAAGTCAATTTTTGTAATATTGACCTAGAAACTTGTGCATAGGTTGATGTAATTGGTTGCAATAAAATAATTCTCATTTTAATTTCCAACAAATCAATGACAATATGACGATCCAGCAGAAAAAAACTCGTCTAATAAAATATTCTCAATAAAAACCCATTTGATTCAAAAAATTCATCCTAATTTTCTCAATCGAATCGAAAGCTCAATTCTAACAGGTTCTTATTAATACAAGTGTAAAAAATTTTTCTATGCAAGCTTGAACTATTTGGAGAACTCTCTAAATATTTATGCATAACCTTTCATAGTACAAAACTGTGTTTCTGGAATATTTGAACCTATTAGAAGATCAATGGGATGTTGTTTTTATTCTTTGTCAAATTTTCAAATAAATATGATATCTGTGATTTAACAGCATTCAAGAAAATAAGCTGTGATGAAATACAAAAGACAACCTATGACAAACGTTCAATATGTAGTATTCATTTTCTTTTTTGACAATTAAAACTAGACTTATGTTTTGTTACAATCATTTATGTAAAACTAAGCATATTTTCTTTATGTCAATATTACCTAATTCAGTTTCTTCATAAAGAGCTTTTTTTTGTGATCATAAAATCCTATAAGTATGAACAGAAATTGAGAAAGTAATTTCAAGAGACAAAGCCTTTTAGACTTCTTTCAATCACGAGAAGTTTCACGTATGACAAAGTATGATATGTAATGGCACGTAGTACATGGAAATATTTGTTTATGAGTCAAAGTTAATTCCGTTTTGATTCCATCGATTCTTAGTCAATGTCAAGCATTGATATTGGTATATATCTTCTACTCAGATAATGAAATCCTAGGTGATAAAATTGCTGACACATGAACCACTGAAAGAGTAGGAGAAATATTAACAAAATTAGTACGAGAACAAATTTCAAGCTTTAAATAACATAAAACTAGATTGAAACAACAATGAAAAAAAAAATAACTTCGACTGATTGTTCAAAAATTATTGACACAATTTTTAAGAAACTTGACGAATTATTAATAAAAAGTGATGGACAACAAACATGTAATAGTTAAATTAGATTTTTTTATATAATCAGACTAAAATATATGTATTTATAAAATAGTATGTTTCGATTTTTGTTGAATAAAATATCTTGTTGATCGATTTTGAAAAATTTATTGTTACATTCTAATGCTTATATTTTTAGTATTAGAAAAGAAAATATTATTCAACAGTATGTCATCTGAAAGATAAACACGAGTACTCAAATCTCATATAAAAACTTTTGATTAGGAGTTATTTTCTGTTTCCATATTAACTAATTTTGTCACGCCTCACGACTTATGAAATATTATGTACGTGTGACTCTAATGATGATTCAAGACTATCGTCTATTCATACATCACATCTATATAGAAAGCAAACTATAAATGTTTTGGTATATATTACTAAATTATGGACGAACAAAAACTTTTCTAAACTTGCTCTAAGAAGGAATGAATCTAGATTGCACTCATTGATGTTTAATTTATGATTGTCTCGCTCTTCAATTCAACTATCAATCTCACAAGGGCTGTTGTATTTTATATTTCAAAACTACAATCCTTCGATTACTTTCATGAATATTTGGGTCAATCACTTAATGTTTTACAACAGATGTAAACTCTAGTCAGATTCAAGTAAAATCATTGGAAGTTGAGATGAAAATAGCGCAGTCATAATGTCATGCGTAATATTTTCAGAAAAAAAAAATCTTTTATCTTAATAATTTTCTGTATTATTACTGAATATTACTGCGACAAGATATGATCCACAAGTTCACACTTGCTAGTACATGATCAAGTGGGTAAACAAAATACATATTGTACCTTAGCTTTTTCTAAACTTTCCGCTTGGTGGTGATTGATTTTGTAGATTCTGCAGAAAAGAATAAAAGAAATAATTGATTGAACATTAATGTTCAGCTGAATGCCTCACTTACATTGTCTCCAAACGTTCTAAAGTTAGTTCAGTTGATATTCTCATATTTTTGTCAAATACCTGTTCGTTCCAGTAGTTTGCAGCTTTTTCTACCTCAGTATCCTTGTCACGGAAGTTGTTTGCAGAGTTTATCGAACATAAGCTTTGTTCGACATTTTTGTTTAATCTTGCACCTAAAGTGAATAAATAACTATCAAACTATAAAAGTGTGTAAAATTTTACGAGACATATTCCCAAGTAAGGTAATGTATATTTTGTGGAACAATCCATAGATTATAAAGTGCACTACATGGTAGATAATGTTTAGAGGAGGAGGCACTACAGACATTTCACTGCATTCATAAATCAGCCAAAACTTTTGATACCGCCAAATTATCTGTGATTTTTTAAGTACATCTCCAATCGTCTCACTATATAGTATCAAATCGACATTATTCAAAAAAAAATCAAATATTTCTATTGATTCTACACTCACTTAAACATTGCAATAAGTATATTCAAAAGAAGTACACTTGCTATTACTACGAAAACAATTGTATATAAGAAAACAAATGTACCATAGACATCATGGTCTAAAAGAAAATTGGAATAAATTAGTTATTTTCTAATAGCAGTAGCAAAAACATGTGTTCATACCGCTAACTACCGCCATACTGGTAGCATTATTTGTATATGGTTCGGCTACCTGTCCGAATGATTTCCAAACGCCCCAGTCGAATATATTTCGTAATAATTGCCAGTTCCATGATATTCTACCTTGATCTGTCACAGTAACATTAACTAAAGAACCATTGGTTGCATACAACCAAGCAATTTGTTGTTTGGTAAACAATAGAGACCAGGAAGAAATCGAACATGCAAGAAGAAAAACAAGTATGAAGCACACAAAGATCAAAAATGTATCTTTCATCTGCAATGAAAGACAATAAGAGAATTGAATATGATTCTGACACATGATATGCTCACCATTTTATAGATCATTACTAGCTTCGGTCCCAGTGATTCATATGCAGTGGCAAAATAGAGTACTCTTATACACCAAATAATAAAATCAATTGACATGAATATTCTAAATGAAAATAAGATTAGAGTGCATTTTATTCATCATTATTTTCTTCATTGATATGATTAAAGACATTAATTAATCATATTTCGACATTGTCGTGTTCGTGACATAGTCAATATCTTTGGCCACTATTCTATCATATCTTACCATTTCTTTTTATAGGAATGATGAATACATATTTTATATTGTATTTATCTAATTTAAATATATCGTCTTAACTCATATTTGAAAAGTTTTTTTATAGCTATTCAGCAACTGAACATCTTGAACAACGAAATGATTCCAGAGAGAGCCAAAGAATACATACAATGCTGACTAGAACTTTCTATATAGAATAGCAGACTAGAACAAATAGTCTTCCTCAGATGTTGATTCGCTTGACCCTCAACTATAACATTTTGTATTACTATCGAAATTGCAATCGAGTGATTGTTTTTAGCAGAGCATTATTGACTATTCCACATTTCTTCTTGGTATATCTAGTCCTTATAAGATCGAAATGCATATTAATTAATGACAACGCCTTTTTTATCGTCGATTTATTGTTCAGATACAGTTTTCTGTGTTTATTATCAATATTTAGATGATTTCTATCAGAAAAAAAATCATATTGTGTGAGAGCTAATATAATATTCAGAATCAGTATAAAATGCTGAGCAGGTGTTTCTGTAATAAGAGAATTTCGGACACTTTTTTTCGTGGAAAAATTCCACCCTTGTGCTTCTGAGGGATCAGACAAACTATGGAATGCATCAGAACATTATTGAAATTCGATCGACAAACCTCGCAAGTTGTTTAAACTTATTGGATGGCAAATTGGCAGATATCTAGATATTGAAACCAAAGTGTTCAATGAGCCAGTTTTTCGCTTGGTCCTTAAAGGGAACCAGAGGAATTTTTCGAAGAAATAATAGTTCCAAAAGTCTTTTAATTACACAAACATCAACTCAGTTTTTGATATCGATTCTGAATACTATATCAGTTGTCATGTCCGTATAATTTTCTCTGAACAAAATCATCCAAATATTGATAATAAAGGCAAAAAAGTGCGACAGAAAAATAGTGTCGTAACCTATTTATTGATTGGTAAAATTTTTTCGGCATTGAAGAATATATGATTTTGTAGCTCTTGAAAAGTTCTATCGAATGCATAAAGCAGGATAAAATATTCATTTCAATTTCGAAGACAAAGTTTTCTTCGATAGGTCGCTAAAAATCGAAAATTAGTAAAAAATCATGTTTCGAGGGTAATCTGGTCTGACGTTCATTCTATGACCAAATTTTTTTGAATTTTAAGAAATATATGATTTTGTAGCTCTCAAACAGTTTTATCGATTGAGTAAGAGCAGGAAAATGTCCAGTCGAGTAATGAAAACTATAATGTTTTCGAAAATGTTTGTAGATTACAGGTGTTAGTGAAAAATATGTGACTTTTTAGTGCATGGCTCAAGGTCTCCTAAATTAAGCAGTAACACATAGAATTTAGAAACAAAATCTCTGTTTTAATAAGTGCTTTCATCTCATAACTGATTCTACTGAATTAGGAACCAAAAGTTCGATGGAATGATTTCAAATATTATGCATTCTCGTTCCTTGCAAAATTCTTTCGTACATATATACATATATTGAGTTGTCCCTAATAAATGATCTAAATCGTCGTAATTTCTTCGTCAAAAAAGATTTTAACTGTTACCTCAGACTATTTTGAAAGATGATACATCTAACTAAACTATCAAAATCGAAAAGAAAACCTTTTCACAGAAGTTGGTAGAAATCCGATGGATTTACCCATATTTATCGACCGAGAATATGGCCTTGTCATAAACCAGTCGAATGAATTACACTGACTTTGTTATTCAGTAAATAACGATAATACATGATATTTTCGTCACAAAAGTAAAAGATAAATACCTCTAGTTCACTATAAATAGCTGCAATAAAATACGGGAAGAAATTCAGATTTTGGATGCTCTTGAAGTCTTTCACTATTATTGAGATTTTATCTACATAATTTGAAATTTTAGTTACGTATTTAAAATAACTACCTCTATGGTCGTTCCTTTTTATGAATTGTGATATAGCCAAGCTCATTGTCTAGTAGATAGACCAAAACAACGATCTACATAAATGGTTATGACTGTGAAGAAGCGACACAGTCACATCTATGCCCTTCTCAAGCTATTTTGTGAGTTTTCATAAGATATACTTAGAAAGAAAGTCTTATTACGAAAATAATTATGATTTTGAATTGTTTCCCTCTATGATCCGACAGATGAATATCTTTCCAATGAATTTCGAAGGAGGTCTTTTTGATATCTTAATTGCGATCTTTTTAAAATTTCAATTAGATGCTATTCAATCAAAAAACTACTTGGAACAAAGTCAGAAAAAATATCTTACTTTGACGCCGCGAACACGGATTCGATAACAAAAAATCGAGTAATGAGTGCAATTATATAACAGATGATGCCTGCTACATCTAACCAATTCCAACCGTTGTACAAATAACCAATCATCCACTCTTTATGTCCAATGACCTAATAATATAGGAAACAAGTTGTAGAAAAATATCTATTCTGAAGAAACAAGAAACTGACCTGGTAGAATTCATCGATGATGAAACTTAACATATAAATGTGTAAGACGATTTCCGGGATTGAAATTGGTAAATTTAGAATTGCAGAGCGCTTTTTGCTATTGAGATTCATAGGAAAATAGTCGACAAGAAGAACATAACTGAATAGAATCAGGAATAAGAAGAAGAAAGTCTAAATTTGGAATGCAATAACAACGTTCAACAAGATAAAAGAAGAAAATAGAAAAAAAACACTTACAATATGATAGTAAAATCGTACTATTGGAGCTTCATAGAAGTATTTAATTCTATGCCACGCGTGACACTGATGAGTATTTGATTTTTCACTGCTACTATTAGAAGACTTCCTGTTTCTCTTTTTCGAAAAAGATCTCTCTGAATCTATGTCGTGTGTCGATCTATAAAAAATGGACTGAAATTACAAATTAAAACTAGAGAAAAAATTTTCAATTAACATTAGGTCAGAAGGTAATTTCGGACGATATTGAATTGGTTTATTGGTTTCCTACATGAAGATGGAATATTCAAAAAGAATTATTCACAAACTGTTTCTTTTTAATTTGCAATACTTTCAATTTGGCAGCATACTCCCGATAGAGTGAAGGGCAAAGTACAGATGCAAATGGTAAGAGAGGCAAAAATAACGATGCAAGAAAAATCTAAATAAAGTATAGAATAGATTAAGAGACTATTCTACAAATATTATTTACAAACCCAAATAGGGATATTAATTTTCAATAATTCCTCTTGATAGTCAAAATGATGGTACCATTTGTCGTCGAGATATTTTTGGACAGCCTCACTGGCGAGAAATGCTCTACAATTAGCAAGCTTTGCTATATCCAACGGAACACAATCGTAAAATTCCGTAGCTTTCCCAATGAGTATTTTGATAGCAAGGTCACTGCTGGCAGCAAAACATGTATCTATGATGCCTTTCGAATGTTCATCGAACGTTCTGTTTTCATCAATAAATAAATATAGTATGCATGAAACATAAAATTTCAAAAAGATATGAATATAATTTACTTACTTTGCAATTTCATTCAAAGTATCTTTGTTTTTCTTATTCCTATTTGCTGCCTTGCGAAAAATATCGACTGCGAGAAGAGAGGCAGCTGTCTGACTCTGATAATGAACATATGATTATATATAGAAAAAAACATTTGACACCGTTATAAATTGAAAGCAAGCAATGTATGACTTACCTGACATATTGAGCAAACAAATTGGGCCATTTCCGATCGATTCATGAATAAAAGCCATAGATAAAGTTTTTCCATTCTGTTTGCGTCGAATGGATCTATTATTTCATCACAATGCTGATCAGGCAAGGATATGATTGGTTGATGTGTTTCTTGTTGCCTTTGTGCCATTATCTAAAGAGTTGACTCGATCAATATAAAGTGTAAATATTACCTCATATCAAATGCTTACGTAGTTTCCTAAATATTGGTTGCAATAGGCTGAGTATATTGCTTCCACCCATTCCGAAGACTTCCTATTGATATTTGCATTAGGAAGTGTAGTCATATCAAGAGGTAAAGCATTATTATTCTTAATAAAAATTAGCACACATTTAATAATAAAAGACCGAAATATGTTCAGATTTCCAGAAAAATAATCTTTTTTCTCAAATTTGATACATTTCCACTTGTACAAATATACTAGCGATAAAAAAATAACATCAATTACAAGAATTACACTCCAACAAAAATTGAATTTTAAAAATACGGTTTTTCTTTCTTGCAGTCTAATTTGTACATTGACACTATCTAGTTATATAAACTTTCGAGATAATCAGTAATTAAAGAAAAACTTCTAGAAATTTCATTTCACTCAATAGTAAACTTGTCAAAATCATGAAAATAAAAACTGTAATCAAGAAATTGCTGAAGAAATTCCAACAATTACAAAAAAAATATATAATAATTATAAAAATTTACTTTTCATCACAAATTAATTTAAATAGTTATCTAAATTTGAAAACATCAATGTCAGAAGATTTGCAAAATTCCAGAATAGTTATTTTCTTATATAGCAATATGAAGAAAACAAATCTCGTATTGATGAATTCCAAAGGAATTTCTGAAATTTCGGTAAAACTCATTATACTCTTTCTCTTTTTATCAATCTTCATTCATATTATTATCACAGATATATATATATATATATATGGATGCTGTGAATTTCGGGATTTGCTTGTCTACTGCTAATATTTTTAAAATTTGCTGAAATTGATGCTCCGTGTTATTGAAATTTTGGTAATTTCGTTTTAAGAAATTTCGCTTATTTGTGGATGAATTTTCTAATTTTGGGATTTTTTTTTTGGAAATCTGAACATTGCTGTAAAGCACAATAACATTATATGTTAAGGTTGATCTACCAGTATTCTTGCACAAAACATCTTGAATTCATCTGTTGATAATTCTTCTAGCTGAAGGTCTTCTAATGATAGTTGATTTTGCATCAGCAAATACATGAAGTCTACAGTTTCTTGACACAAAGCTTCAAAGAGCGCTGCCCGTGATATTCTTTTTTTCTAACAAAAAAAAAATTTATACTAAATTATAGAATTGAATGTAATTGATGAATATAAGTATAGTGTTTCACTTTTAAAACTATCAAATTGAGAATTATAGTACACAAGAGTTCTTGAAAACAAAATTTGAATTATCAATACCTCAATTTCATGAAAATAGTCTGTGACACTTTGTGATATTTGTCAGCATGAAAGATCATTGATTATATCGATCAATTCACTCAGTGAATTTGTCTCATATTGAAGTTTACAGTGAGTTCAATTTGCATGAGACTCGACAACATACAGTAAAACCTTCTATTGTGGACACTTTACTGTTCGACAGAGGGATTTTTGTTGGAATTCAAACTCATTACAGTCATGTTTGAGTAAATACTTCTCTAGTGTAGATACTACTCGAGATAAGAAAGAAACTTTCAAGATGAGATTTATCGAACATCTTATAGTCTGAAGACCAGTTCTTTTTTTTTATCGATCAAATATGCATGTGACGAAAAAAGATCCACTGTGTTGAATAGAGTAAAATCTCTTATAGTCAACAGTGAAAACATTTTCATGAACTCATTCATATAGAAATTTCTCTACAGTCGAAAGTATCGCGCAATTGTAAGTGTATTTCAAAATTTTCTGTAGAATCACAAATGATGAAAATGGCTCATCTTTTTACATTTTTCCAAAAACCCACAGAATAAATGTTTTCATAAGCAAACTCAAATTAGAATTTCCTGTCGTTTGTTTAACTTTGACATTTGAAAAATACTATTGTTGAATACTTTTGGACTACAAACCATTATTTCCGGGTTCTAGAACGAAAAACTGGATGAGACGAGAGAACAATGCATTCATAATGAGTTCTCTTAATTATAAATATGATCTACATAACTGAAAATATATGCTCTCTTTTCAAGACAACAGAACGTTTTCTACTGCCTAACATATCTATAATAGACACCTCCGTATAGTATAAATTTTTCGAAACTCTTAAGTATCCACTATAGAGAGATTTTACTGTATTTTCAAATTTCTTTTTCAATAAAATTTAGTTGATCATAGCAAAATGGAAGTAATTCGTCCGTTTTCTCTAGATGATACGGTTTCGTGTGACTGATAGAAATATATTTAATGCATTCAACTGTATTGAATCCGTATCAAAATTTTAATCAACATTGTGAAAGTCATCCAGATCCTGCTCATTTATTTCAATTGCTTTGAAAAGAGTTCGTTGACCTATAATGTACACTCACCAATTCTGATGCTGCTTCTGAAGATGTCACATTGTCAAAAGTATAATCAAGAAATACATGTTTTCTTGCGCTGACAATTTGATTCCAGATCTAAAAAAAAGTTTAAGTAAGACATTAAGCGTTATTTCTTTTTAAATTAGGCTCAAAGAGAAAATCTTACCAGACGGAATTTCAAATTCACTGCTAGCAAATCATTATTGGAATAGTAATTTTTCTTGTTTAGAAAATCTATCCTCTGGATCAGTATATCCGCAACCTCAGCTTCTAGGTTGCCTGCGCCCCCCATGGGATCAAATACGCTAATGAGTTCATTTTTGTTGATTAACGTGTCCAGACATTTGTGGATGTAGTCATTATAGCTCTTTGTCTCTTCTTCTTCTTGAAGTCGCAAAGTTCCCAGCTTTTCTGCATACTCGTTATAATCAAAGAAACTTTCTCTGTTCCATTCCTTGATACCGAGTTCGGTTTGTGCTTGATTTGAATTTGAGACTTCAGTGATGCTAGTGGCGATTTTAGCGATGACATCAGCGAGCCCGCCTGTACCCTACAGAAAAAAAATGTATAAAATAAGCGAATCATGAAATAATTGCGATGTTATGATCATTGTTTAACAAGATGAGAGCTTTGACATCTTTTTTATAGATTAGTTGGTTCCACTAACAATCTGTACAATATATCGAGAGCGGAAAAATCCATGGGTGAACATCATTTCTATTCAAAAGATTTGAATTTTTTTTTATTTTTTATCAACTAATTCATTCAAATATAGCTTGAAAAGTTTTTTCAGGCATACATAATATATACTTGTCTGATAAATTCTGAAAACGATTAAAATATCAGGTACATGCATATATGTATTATGTTCATAGAAGATTATAATGCGTTAAGAAATAAAAACTCAACATAAGTGAACGAGCTATCTATATACCTGATAGTTCAACATTTTTTTTGAAGCCTTTTACTTACAGATTCTAATTTTTGTATCCAATCTGCAAGCTGAAGCATACATTAAAAACATATAGTGCTTGAATTTTAGGTATTACTTTCTTTGTCTTAATCTAAAAACTTTTAATGCAATTCTTATGGGATTAAAATATGACACGTGATAAAGTAACTTTAACCATTATGGAAAAATCTAGTCGTCATATGTCTGACAGTTTGTAAACACAAAAAAAACTCTAGATTATCGGAAAATCTGATTGCAGTAATGATTTCTTATATGAAGTCAAATAGAACAACAAATAGATGTTGAAATCGTTTACGGTAACTTTCAAAAGAACAGGGAAATACTTGTGAAAAGTTTATAGAAAAAGATATTGCAAATGCTAGTCTCTATGTTTACATGTTAATAGCTTTTTATATCAGCTTTTTACTTCAATAGTAATTAGGCTTAAACTTCTTATTGTCATACTTTTGATACTTTGCACGAAAATGCTTCCGAATTTTTAGCAATCATAAAAGAATGATTTCATAATACTTTGCGTGTTTTGATCGGACACTAGCGAGAAACTGTTTCTTTAAATTATGTGACTTTAACAAAAACAAATTATTAAAATATCTTTGTCTATATAATCTGACGTCCTCCACAACGTATAGAAAAACTGGAGTTCTCCTCTCACCAATCACTTGGTATGCACTACAAAGTAGAAACAGTGGTATGGATCATGAAACATTATCATTTCCGAAGCAGGCTAAAGTAAAATTGAAATAAATCGAGACTTCGTTTCGATTTTACTTTTCGGGTATCGAATTATTACATATTGTGAAGTTTTTCTCATTCATGTGAAAATTTCAGTGATTGAAAAAGCATACTAGAATAACGACGACCGGCATATCATCTTTAAGGTTACAATGTACTGCATGTAGTGTTTTAAGATTGCCACCTAGTAGTATTTGGACTATTGGAACAACGTCGGCCATTTCTAAAAAATATATTATAAACTAATGATGACAATTGTTTAAAAACAACATAGTCATGCATACCATCCCATTGATTATAGCCAGGTGCTTGTGACTTCAGTTTGTCGCTGAGACTGCGTTCAATATCATGACGCATTTCGATATTACTCTTCCAATCGCTCGAAATATGATCGAAAAGAAGAAAATGAGTGTGATTCAGCTCTAAGTTATAATTGGCATTGTCTCGATCGTATTTTTGAATGTAAATAGGAAACGACTCCATTGACACCTGAGAAAATACAAGCGATCGTTTTTATACAGAACAAAATTTCTCTCTCTTATTTGATGATAATTACCAAAGACGTTGAGTCGGTAAGTATATCGGTATGTGAGGAACTTGTAGTTTCGTCACTCTTGAAAACTTTTCGAATTTTTCCAGTGAAACTAGATGAAGATTCTTGCCTTCTATTACCATGTCTAGCAAGTCCCAACTCAGGGTCATGTACTTTGTCTCGAATTTGACTTAAATGCGTCACTTTTACTGGAACTTTTTCTAGTTGACCATGCCCTAAAGAGTAATATATTATACTATGCCAAAAATGACAAGTTACGCTAATGTTGGTATCAACCATACCTTCTGAACATGACCAGCTGCACAGACCAATAAGAGGAACATCGTTTGCAGAAGTGTCAGCATATAGCCCTTCTCCTACTAGACGGTTCATTTCGCAATCTATGCCGTGTGTTATAACCCATGCATCTAAATGTTCGAATACATATACAAAGTGTCCCATAAATAGCATTACGATAAAAAAAATCATATATGGGTGAAATCAGCGAAAACAGGACATTCACCCGTTGTATTTGAATGCAATTCTCTATCAGTATAGACTTTTTGAGTGAATTGATTTTGCATAGACTTATGTAAAATGGTCTGCTCTTTCACATGGTTATTAATTAATTAATTAATTAAAAAGTAATTAGCGAATATCTCGATAACCGACTGGCGAAAAACAACTTGAAAACTCCAGGATAAGCTCTAGGGTATGAGCTGCATATATGGTAAAATTTTCAGCGATATCGGACTTCAAAAAGTTTCTGCTAAAAAATTGAACTTTCAGAGCCTTTAGACAGTTGAAACAAAAACGTTTGCCTTAGTATTATTCTATAGATTCCTACCATTAACATGAGCCCCTTGGAATCGATTTCGAACTTTTTAGTTCGTTACCAGAGCATTGGATCGGTAATGAAGTCGTACTCAGCCACGTCGCTAACAAAATTGTCACCTCGTTAACGCCGAATAGATTTTGTTTTTTTGAAAAACCAAGACATGCTCAAAATAATTTCACACCGAGATTTAGTAGTCTTCGGAGCCGTGTCTGTTATTGTGTATTAACTTTTCGGCGATTGTGAAACAGTTGGAAATTTTAAAAATCCAAAGTATGCCAAGTGACAGTTGATGTCCTTTTTGGTGTCACGTTGCTAACGCTAGCTTTTCATTAATTATTTCTCTGAACAAAGTTCTAGAGTACTGATTTTTTCATGGTATCTCGAGTAAATAGAGGCTCATACAACATGCAAAAATCATATCTAAACCAGCTGATAATTTCGAGATATGCATACTCCAAGTTTGTGATGTCACGTCGCTAACGAATGATTTAACCCATATCTTCACGTCGGTACAATCACATGGACTGATTTTTTGGTTAGCAGTAGAACTTTATTCAAATTTGTTTTTAATACACTCACTAAAGACATTATATCTTTTATCATGTACGAAAAATACATGTGAAGTGTCCTATAGAAAATTTTAGTTGTCACATAAGAACATAGCAAGAAGAAATCAAAACAAGCTTTATGAACGATGCAACATTGATGAAAATAGACCAGATGTTCAAGAGTAGTTAGTTTAAAACTCAACGGGTGCAATATTTCAAATTTCCAAGCATAGAACACTGGTTTTTTTTCAAAGAAATTGGCAAATCAATGCTAAAAGGACTTTAATTATGGATTTTACCTTATAGACATGAATTATAGCATTTTAAAATGCTAGTTCTTAAAAACTGATCTATTTTCATCAATATTGTATCATTTATAAAAATTTGTTTTGATATCCTTCTTGTTGTTCTCTTAGTTGAGAACGAAAACTTACCCATGGAAACATTCGCATGTATTTTTCTTATATGATAACAAATAATTTTTTTTGGTGAAGTCAGCAATAATACTTAATAGAAGTATATGCTTACATTATTCGTTATGAAAAAAAATTCAATAAAGTACTATGATTAACCAAAAAATCAGTCCATTTGATTGAACTTGAGAGCAAATATTTGAATTTTTGATTTCAGTGCAATTTATGGGACACCCATGTACATATATATAGCAGAAATATGAAGTTCTCTGTAATTATTTACTTGTTAGCCTTGTGATTTCTTGTAAACCACGTTGAATGCCATATATGGCATCGCTTTTAACAAGAACACTCTTGTCGACTTGGTTCTTGATATCGACATAATCCGTCTGGATTGAGAGAATGAGATGAGGATGAGATAACTGATAAGCTTTAATAATGAATGTCGCCACCGCCTCTTTTGACGAAGCATAAGAAAGCTGAATGAACTAAAAAGATACGAATTACTTAAAATGTTGCATGAAATGTAGCGAAATCGCACAAATCTCGAGAATAAGAAGCACTTTGTTTCATCTATAAAACTTTCATTATGTCTGCTCTATTAATTTACTGGTATTATATGAATGACAAACGTATTTTATTGAAGTTATCTGAAATAAAAATGTCAACTGCTAAAAAGTTCTAAATTCAAGCATGAAGTGCAGTTGTCTTGAGAAAATGTTCAATGCACTGTTGTATGACTTCGTAAACACAAATGAAGATCATATAGTTTACCTGTGATAAATGATCGTTGTAAGGAGTTTCATTGAAATAATTTAATTTCAAAAATCCGAATTTTCTCTCGCAGGGTTCTATTGAAGTGATGTCGTCCTCTAAACGCTCGGGTTCATCTGTAATGTGATCTCTAAAAATTGAAATAAACACTAAGATTAAATCAGATAGACATTATAATATTTTAAACTGTTGGGACTCCTATTACTCTTATAAGTCTCACAATTCTGGAAACCCTTGTTACTCTAAGTATTGCCTAAGTGCTCGAATCCTTGGAAATCTTCCACTCATACAAGCATTGGTTGACACTAATGAATTACAAAATTACTCGACTATAAGGAAAAGGTAGAAGGGCTTACCACGGTTCGAAACTTGTTCGTCCCTAGTAATGTTGGAAGTATATGATAGACTTTAATCGCCTATCATAGATCTTTATGTTTTCTTTTAAAACAATCGTTTAGAAGATAAAGAGGATCCTGGATTAGTTTCTGATTCATTGATGTGATTGTCTGTCAGAGTTCAAAGATCCGAAGATTTCCAAGCATTCAGCGTGAATTAATACCTAGAATTTAGCTATCACGTATTTATTCGTAGGATTTTCAAAATTCTTGAAAGTTAGAATTCTTGGAATTCACATACGTCTCGAGGCCGAGCTGATATTTTGAATGAATTCACATTATGATGAATCCTGATCACGAACACATCTCTAGTCTTATCAACTGAGATACATTCAAGTTCTGAATCAAACATTGGTTTTACCATGTTACTGTCCTATCCCAATCTTTTCAATGCCTCCAGTTTTTTCTTCGCTCCTCATTCAAAACTCAATGTCACAGCTATCTGTAGTAGAAATCTCGAAAGAAATTGCTTTAAAATAACTAAGATATGATTTTTTCATTGAAAATTTCTTGCAGGCACAAATGCCTAGTCTTCAGTTTGACGTGGCTAACTCGACATGGCCTTGGTCAATGCACTGACTATTTAGTAAGAAGCTTCTATGTGCTCATAAATCTACATTCAACTTTTTAGATCCTTAGTACAATCTGGAGTTGGGAAAGGCATGGAAAAATTGTATATGTAGCTGCATTTTTCTCTAAAAAAACCACTAAAATGAATATACACGACTAATACACTGACACATAACATTTATATCCAAAGAACTGTAGCATTGGAATTCATCCATATCAGGATGCATCCTGTCCTTAGAAGCATTATTTTCTGTTTTTTGAATGTATCGAACAAAGTAAGTTACAGATAGCTGCGACATTGGTTTTTGAATGAAGAGCCGAGAAAAAACTATAGGCGCTGAAAAGATTGATAGATAGTGTTCCCAAGGTAAAACTATTGTTTGATTCAGAACTTGAATAAAGTTTGGCTGATTGAAACAAGATTGGTGCTCATGATGAGGATTTATCTTGAATTACATTCACCTAAAACATCAGTTCAAAATAATGAAAAATAATACTAAACTCCCCCCCAGAATAGAAGGCCACCCCAGAATAGAAGGCCACCCCCATTAGAAGGCCACCCCTGAGTCATATTTGCAAAAGTCACATTAGAAGGCCATGGCTTTCTAATGAATTGTTTGGATATTACATAAATATTCTGTGCTAGTTTTATAAATATCTTAGCATTTTGAGAGATCATGTATGATCTCCACTGCACTCCTGTTTGGTTTTGCTATAAATTTAAAGAGGTATGTTCAATTTCCAAAAGCTGTCAAAACAAAACAAAGTTTAATATGCCTATTTGATCGCTTCAATTCTTTTGCTTTGGTACGATTACATATCTTTTGAATACATATAAAAACGTTTTTGTTCTTTGAAGTATTTGTGGTGCCAGACATCGGATAGGTATACTAATATTTGTTGATTAAATATAATACCCATGTAGCCGATAATGGATGAATAATGGAAAATGATCCATTATTTTCCATTATTTGAAGAAAAACATGAATTAATGCATTATAATTAATTATTTTTTGACTTTTCAATGCATTTCAATGCATTATTTCTAATAATGCTGAAAATGAAGGATAATGCCTAAATTTTCAATGCATTGTAATGCATTATTATAAAAAAAAAATGCATTATGATGCGTTGATAAATCAATGTATTGCAATGGATTAATTAAAAATAATGCATTATAATGCATGAAATAGGTTGCATTATCATGTAATTGCATCCATTGCATTTCTATTGTAAAATAATGCATTGCAATGCCCATTATTTCATAAAATCGGCTACATGGGTAGCATTAGCTCAAAAAGTCTAAACAAATTTCAATTTTCAGTTGTCGAGTTAGAAAAACAGAATCAGCAACTAGCAAAAAAAAATTGTAATTTTTTACCATAAAAGTCCTATTAGAAGGCCACCCCTAATAGAAGGCCACCCTGAAAAGAGCGATGTGAATTTCCATAATAGAAGGCCATGGCCTTTTATTCTGGGGGGGGGGGGGTTTACTTCATGTTGGAGATCAAGCAGATACTCGTGTCCACAACTGTAAGTTACTCTCCGATTTGGTATATGACAATAACTTACAAGTTATGGGCGTCATTGAAAACTTGGTTAACGACCTACGGTAAAAAAAAAGATTACTTTCAGTAAAGAAATTGTTAATCATATAATCATACTTCTTTAACGTGATTGTATGCTCTATATAATTCCTTCTTCACTGCCAGATGTTCAGTTGGGCCTAAACAAGTACAAAATGGTCGTATAGTCTCACGTCTCATACGTCTAGAAAATGGCATATGCGTTTTATATACTTTTTTCTTTCTTGTTCATCTTATTTTTCTCGATAGCAAACGAAGTAATATGTAGTTTCTTGCTTATAATAAGTGACTAAAAAATTTAGTTGCAAATAAAATATTCTCATCTATCTACTTTCATATGTTGCATTGTGGTTCGATTTCACTACAGTGGTCAGCATTCTAAAAGTACACTTTGAGTCTAATTATGGTTATGATTAACCTGATGCAGTACAGTCTAAGTGCATCTAGGCTGATATATTTTGCAGCCAGAAAAAATGTGCTATATGGAATTTTTTTTTATAACTCTTGAAAAGTTTATATGAAACGTCTACATACATGTTATTTGGATGCGTTCGTATCTCTTCAATTAAAGATTTATCTGAAATCATTCTTCTCAGACGGGATTTAATCATTCAATAGGCCGCAATAAATTTAGAAAACATTGCTAATCGAACACATTGCTGAAATCGAAGGTAGAATCGTGACAATATTAGAAACTTAATGAAATGAGATTAGAATTTTGATAGTCGCTGCTTTATTCTAGTCTTCTCTTATTATTTATTTGAAACCGATGATAAATAGATTCTTGGTATCTGCGAATACCTAGAAAGTTCTAGAGAATAAACTTTTTTTAAAAAAATCTTCTTAAGCGCGTCGCAAAGTTTAAGTTGACCACAGCGATTATCAAAATCACAACAAGAACTGGCAAAATCTCTAAGTGTAATGATGATTTTAAGTTGACTTTCAAGTCATAGACAATTCACAATGGCAAACTTAACATATGGAAGTAAAATCCATATTGAGAAAACATCTTTTTTTGAACTGCTTCATCATGAGAATAGGCGATCGATACTATCGTCCGTATTTGAATATAACAAAAAACGTGTTATAGCTAAAAAACAAGACAGATTCATTTCTTTATATTTATTAATAAACTATATTACTGACTGATTTGTTCTCTAGTAGTGAACTTCAATGACTTATGTCAATAATATAGACTGATGATTGAATAGACATATATTTTCTTAGTTCTCATTGTGACTGATGTTCATTCGAACTATTGAAAAGAATGTAAAGCTTATTAGCAAAAACTTTTTAGGCTCTTTAAACAAACTGATTCTCTATGAAATTTCTATAAAAAAAAAAAAAAAAGGTTAAACTTGATCATCACCATGCATTTGAAATAATAGTTTATGATTCTTTTCTAACATTTCTGTTAGTGACAAAAATTGCAGTCGAATAATTGCTAATCAAAGTCTCAACAATTCTTCCTAGAAAACGATAATCTAAATGAGAGATCTATTCCTTCTTGCTAAAAACATCATATTGAGTTAGATTTCAAGTACTGAATTATGGTTAACAAAACAGATTTTGTTATGTTCAAGTCTCAATTCAACAACTGATACTAATAAAGAAGAATCTATTTTCAGGAAGAGCCACTTGTCTCTTCAATATATGAATTAAATGACCTGCATGTAACTATTTCTATGTTGCTAATTAACAATTGAACATTCATTTTTTTTTGCTTATAAACCTATTTTTAAAATAAATCAATGCAACAAAACTAACTACTGAGTATTCACCAACGCAAAAGAAAAAAACATTCTCGTTTTTTTTTGATACTGTTTAGTTTAGGTGAATGAAATATCTAGAAAACTGAAAGCATGAATAATCATTTTAAGTCACATCACTCTGTACAGAATTTGACTGTCAACATTCTAGCTTTTGATTTTTCCTATGTTGATGATTCGGCATGTTATCTTAAGATGAGTTATATCTTTTGATTCATCTAGTAAAACAACATCATTATTTGTCTTCTCTATTCACCATCATTCTCATCACACTTACAGAAACGAGTTGCATAAACACGATTCCTACTCTGTAATTTTATGATAATCGCGTTGTTGAAATTTTAATCTCATCGTTCTAAAGGACACCAAAGAACGTCAGATAAGACGTCTTCGTTGTGACTTATACATAGAATTTTTCATCGTACAAAAAAGTTTCAAATAAAGACTCACTTTCATGTACGACGGCAGACATACTAAATACTTTTGTATGTATTGAAGTTAAATATTAATTCGTAACTTGTAAGTTACACTGAGTTACCGTGTAATGATCGTTGTAATCAAGATTCACTGTATGCTAGATGCAATAAATCTGAAATAGAAATATCATGTTGTTTAAAATTCGGTGAACAATGCTCGTTCACATTAGTGACAAAAGATGATATCAGTTCTACATCAAACATATTGTCTCAGAGAACGTAGGTGTGATCAATGAAATTACTATCTAATAAACATTTATGAAACGATGATTCACAAGAATATTTGATCATTAGGATCGATTTTATATCGATCTCAATCGTGTCCAATGTGCAAGTCATATTAGTATTATGTGTGAATTATTTAATAATCTTGTTTTTGCTTTTCATATTACTCTAAAAAAGTCACTCACTACAACAAAATGAACAAAAAACCAAATATATGTAGAAAATTTTGTGTTGCAAACCTGTTGATGATATTTGGTGTTGTATATGTAGCACTATTTGCTTGTTTTATCGGTTGATTGGTTTTTTTTTAACCTTCACAACAAGGTAAATTTATTCGTTCTTTTATCGTTATTCTGTCTAGATTTTTTTCTTTTTTTTGTTACACTCTCTATCGATAACAGGCTTAGACAAGATGCATACATAGACTTGTGCATCACAAAACATGTGCACGAGACGATAAGGCTGAGTGATTTGCAAGATATGGATGATCAAAAGAGAATAGAAAGAATAGATTGCTTTTTATTTTGAAACCTGTAATATGTTATATTCATGTATCTATATATAATTAAGCAGTCTCAAAAAAAAAATTCAATACTTATTTTCATATACCAATTGATATCGATTTATTACTATTGTGCACACTCATCTTCGTATATGTCCTAGTAAAAATTGAAGTTTAGATATAATTAAACTTAGACAGAATTTGTTTTTCATTAGGCGCACAACTACGAAATAATTTTCTCTTTTTTAGTCCTTAAAATAAATTTAAATTCTCGTTTACATTAAAGAACCATGACATCCACTTGTTTTTTTTTTGAACTCGATAGTAGTCGTTTTCATTAATTCACATTGGTGCATAGTAGACTGACAAAACGATTGAACCCTTTTCAGAAGAGCATTCAGAAAGGTTTAAAGATCGCTAAGGTCCTGATATTTGAATTCAGTGTAGTGAACTGCATACATTCGTGTATGTTTTTACGAAATTGCGATTGATCACTTGAGAAACCTTCCTCGTTAGACTAAACTTTGTCAATTTCATTTCTTCAATAATATATATTATAGAGTCAAAAACTCGATGAAATTTCTCTATCGTATGGAATATGGGTAAGGGTGAAGACAACACTCACCTCCCACATTCTGTTCTATCATCCAATTAACATGGTAAATAGAATAATGGCGGAAAAAAACTTATTGTATTATCTGAGACGATTTCATATTCAAAAAAAATTCAATTAGTATTACAGAGAGAGATAAGCTGAGAGAACAAACACACGACATGAAGGATTATGCAAATTAGAATCAAGTTTTTGTCTTATACAATATTACAAAAATTACTTTAGTAGATACGTCATTCTCGGGAAAACAGTTTTTCATAAGAACAGTCTAATGATGTAGTTAGTAGCTAGCATAGATTGCTAATATCTCGAGTACGGGTTTAGGACAGTTGCTCGCCGGACATTTGCTCGTTATGGCACTTGCTCGTAAAAATGCTTCGAAGTAAATATTTGTATGAGATATACGAAAATATTCTTTAATCGTCCACGACATTTAAATTTTCTGGCATGTTCGCATTTTCATAATATTTTCTTGTCGTTTCGTTTACCATTAATGTAAGAATATCCGTCGTAAATAAGTAACGGAGCGTTTTTCGATGTTGTTGAAAGAGTAACTGATATGGTTGTTTTCTTAATGCACTGTTCTACGACTGACACTGCTTTTTATATGATTGTGATGATTAAATACGACTATTCTTTATAAAGACCATGATCGTCAATGTGCTCTACAAACAGTCTATTAGTTGAGTCAATTTTGTTCTGAATTCTTTCATTGACAATAAAGAGTCATTTCACTCGCGAGCAACTGTCCTAGCGAGCAATTGTCCAGCGAGCAACTGTCCGGATCCCCTCGAGTACTCTTTTTTTGAAAGAAATTGTTATCATATATGCGACACTTTGTTTTTCGTCGCTATTAAGATAATCTGTCATAAGCGAAATAAAAAGTACTGAAACTTTATTCATAAAATATTCTTTAACAAAGTAAAATCGCTTTTGACAAAAATACATCATTATATAATTGTTTCATTGTTCGAATACAAAAGTTAATATCTTTTGTAATGAATAGTATGTTATTAAAATCGAGCGAATGATGCGCTTGGGATTAGTAGTTGTGCAATACTTAAATAGAAAAAGAGTTCGAAAATTAAAGTTATTACGATAGGAATGATATTCGTACCGTCTGGAAAAATAAATATAAGTACCAACTGCTATTCCACTAGTTATTACCATACCAAAACCTAAACCGAGACCTAAACCTAATTTTACTTGTCTTAATTCATCTTCAAGATCTTGACAGGTTGGTTTTGATAAACTAGTAGTTGCTGTTGGAGGTGATGATGTTGCAATGGTTGTAGTAGGACAATGTATGCTAGTATTGGCGCCCGTTACACAATCCTCTTGCCAGCATATATCAAAACAGCGTGTAGTTGTAGTTGTCGTAGTAGCTAATAAAAATATAATATACATATGTATGAATCATCGATCTGCTCAGAATTTGACATTATTATATGACTAGCTTGATAAAGTAGGCAGAAACATTTCAACTTTACATAAATATTTATACATAGAGAAAAAATGTGTATCTTATAGACTAAATGTATCAGTTTTCGTTTAAGAGTTACTCAACTCTTTCGAGAATAATAGATAATTGTAATAACAGCAACAACATATTTGACATACAAGAAAATTTCTATTGAAATACCAATTAGAAAGTAAAGTTGATTAACAGATCCGTTAACCGTCAATGTTTTTTGTTCCTTTGCAACTTCAAGTTCAATAGAGAATAACTGTGATGATTTTATATTTGTGTTACCTAAGAGATTATTTTATTCGCATTCTCACTGTAAGTGCAAATACTTTTATTCAGGTAACTTACTGCGATTCGAGATTCTTTTTTTTGTTAAACCTACTTGTAGTCGTGGTCGTCGTAGTTGTGGTTGTCGTAGTTGTGGTTATCGTAGTAGTCGTAGTGGTAGTGGTAGAAGTAGTACTAGTACTGGTGGTGGAAGTACTTGTACTTGTAGTCGAAGTGCTGGTGCTAGAACTGCTGGTACTAGAACTTGTGGTGCTAGTACTGCTGGTAGTCGAAGTGCTGGTGCTAGAACTGCTGGTACTAGAACTTGTGGTGCTAGTACTGCTGGTAGTCGAAGTGCTGGTGCTAGAACTGCTGGTACTAGAACTTGTGGTGCTAGTACTGCTGGTACTAGAAGTGGTTGTGCTAGAACTGCTTGTAGTCGAGGTACTGGTAGTCGAAGTCGAAGTTGATGATGTTGAACTTGATGAGGATGTACTTGTAGATGTACTAGTTGCTTTTTTTAAAGAAAAGAATATGCATGGGTAAAAACTGATCAAAAATGCATTCATAATTGATTTTATCGAAGAAGTATCAAATCGTTAATGTGAATTTTATAATTCGAACTTTAATGATTGTTGAGCGACAAAGAAAATTTTGAAAAGAACTCTATCAAATTTGAAAGATAATTGAAATCTGTATGATAGAAAAAAAGAAAAACTATCTATGATGCAATTTGTTACGATTTAAAAAACTAGCTAACACGTTTTTCTCAGCTAATATTAATGTACACTTTCATTTTTCGAAAAGAATTAAAATAAATCTTAAATAAAAAAAAGAAAATTTCTCGATTACCAATGAAAGCTCGTATTCAAAGAGTTTTACATATGACAACAATTTTGACTTTATAGTTCATTCTATTTACTTGAGGATGTAGTTTCGGTTGATGTTGTAGAGGTTGATGTTGTAGAGGTTGATGTAGACGTTGTAAATGTTGTTGTTGACGTCGTCGATGTAGTCGTAGTTAATGTTGTTGATTCTGAAGTTGTTGTGGTCGATGTATCTGTAGTAGTTGTAAATGATGTTGTTGATGTTGTCGTTGCAGAAGTTGTTGTTGTTTCCGTTACTGTTGTAGTTGATGCAGAGGTCGTTGATGAGGTTGTTGT
>CAJNOP010000617.1:4944-17035 GCA_905250075.1 Rotaria sp. Silwood1 | reverse complement strand
CGTTGTTGATGAGGTCGTTGTTGACGTCGTTGTTGAAGTTGTTGTTGTAGTGGTTGTTGAAGGACATACACAACAAACAGCAGGACAAAGCATTTCTCCTGATGTTGCTTGACGTCCATAACGCTCTTGAAAATCATCAAACGGATTTTTTACAGAAGACATTTCTATTATATCACAGCAACAGTGACTTAGAAATTAGTACAAATAAAATTAAAACATACCTTCATTAGTTGGAAATCCATTAGCAAGATACCAATTAGCAAAAATTAGAATCCACAATAGATGTTGTCGATGACTCTGTTATTCAAAACAATCTTTATATAACCCAGTGAAAAACTTAAAGAATTAAAATCGATATCAATTGATACTAATTATAATTTTGTTTTCAATTGATTAAAGTTTTAATTTTGTTGCACGAAAATTCGATTATAGATTTCAATTGTTTCCATAAGGATGTGAATGCGAATGTGTAGTTCTCAATCAGTGAATTGATTCTAATTCCTTTTGAGTCTTATGAAAACAGAATTTACTATATATCATTCGATACACTTGAAAAAGCTCTACACCATGATATATTTAGTTTTTCATTTCTGAATAGATCACCTCATCTGACAAGGTCGTTTAAACACCGTGATCAGAACTTTCGGTTAACTCTAAGTAATAACATTTCCTAATCGATTTTAATCATGCATGCCGAAGATAAGCGTTCTTCTCGAGATCCGAATGTGATACCCCAATTTTTCATGATTTTTCTGGATGAATTGTATTTAGAAACTAGGAAGTTATCGCCAAGCTGAATTTTAGTAAATGAAGTAAATTTGAAGTTATTACATAATTTGTTTCAAATTGAGATGATGCAATTACATCAAAAGTCGATTAAAAATTAAAAATTTACTTTTAATCAACTATGTGCATTTTTTTACCTTTGTCTATGTAGTACTTCTTTGTATATAAAATACTTTTGAAAATAGTCTTCTCACAGGTTGTATTCATCTCATGTGCACCTTCTACTTATGAAAATAATCAGTTTCACCTCACTACTACGCTTTGGAATTGATTTAACATGATTCCTGCTTTGGATAAACATGCTATTAATTAAAAAGAAATATTTTAACTGGATTATTTTATCTGAGTTATGTTTTGAAAAAAACATTAATAGTGTTCATGATAATGTGTATCGCATTTATCGTAGAACTTTGCTAATAAATATTACATGAGATTTTATCTAGGATTGTCATTGTAATAAGTAATATTCTACATCATTTGATTCTGTATAGACCTTACTGATATTTTCCAACATCTTGAAAATCGATTGTCGATGAAAACTCGACGACACTGAAGATAATCAACAATAATCGACAAAGCAGAATATAATTTCAATCGATTTTAATTGAATTTACTGGAAAGATTGGAACGCTCGTTCAAAAAATCAGATTTTCACTTTGGTAATTAAAACTAATCGTGATTTTCTTAGGAATATTTTCCAATGAGAAGTAAAACATTTTCTCACAGTCTAGAACTCAGAGATTTGACATCTTACTAACTGAAACTGACATCAATGAAGTAACAAATCTGTCAATAAAATAACCTGTTAATTACAATCTTAAAGTTGATCTATAGTCATTTAAATTATATAGGATATCTTCGACATAGAAATGAAATTAGATAAGAACCAAAGAATTACAATAATGATTAGAAGTTTCATATACAACAAAAATATACTAACTCCATTATTATTAGTCTTCAAAAGTTAATTGATATACAACAAGAATTGATGTAATATATCAATTGTAAAAGTATCAATGCAAAACAAATTTTGAATTTTATCGGGCATCATTCATGAAATTATATTAAGTATTTCGACAAGTAGTGAACAAAGTTCAGGAAATTTTTCAATTATTTTGAATGTAAAATGGATTAGCTAAAGTGAACAATGACTGACTAATTCTCTGCATTATACAATACAAATTGAACATAAGAACTTTGACTGTTCTATATACTCTCATGTATTGAAAAGCAAGAGAGAATCGAAAAACAAAATCGTTCTATATTCATCTCTCAATTAGAACTACATAACAAACTAATTTGAATAGATATGATATTTTTTCTAATGGCTACTCATAACTAGAGTTATATAGAGTACTTCTGAATAGAAAGAATTTTTCGACTTATATCTTGTTAGAAAACAAACTAAAGTCGTTAAGATAATAAAAAATAAGTAAGCTGTAGTTGAATACTTCTTGTTCGTATTCAATGCTCCAGCGTTCTTAAGTTATTTCATGTCACTAATCTATTCAGAGAATGATTGATAGAACATTATCAATTAATCAAAATAATGATGAATAGTATGACGACGAAAACTTGAGTGATTATTTTGTTGATTATTAACCTAATTCGAATATAATCATGTTTGAATAGTTCTCTATCAATTAATATTTCGTGATTTCTCTATGAAATCTTGTACATTGTTTAAACACTCATTACCAAAGCTACTCACAACAAATCTACGAAAACTTCAGTAAGAAATACGAGAAATATAAATCTAATTATAAAAACTTAAGTTTTATGATGAATATGAGCAAGCACACTAATTGTTTGTGGTCTTCCATATAAAATAAAGACGTATGACCTAAAAGATAATGTAAACAAAAGAAAAAAAAAGCTTACTCTGTATATATGTAATCGATCAGCTAAAACCATGGTTGTTTTGTCAATTTGACAGAAAAATGTGATTAAAATTTTTTCTTATGAGTTTCAAAAATCATTCAGTATATATTTTTCTTTATTGGCTGGTAATATGAGTAATGATTAAGACGGGACAAACAATATTTCTTTCATTTTTTGGATATCTCCCACTTTGTTTTTTAGACAAATCTTCTTTAAGATTTGTTACGTTTAAACTCAATTATATTTTAAAGACAATCTTCTCCGATGACATTAATCCTTGAAAAAAATCCACATTCATAATTACTGACAAACAGATCAGATTCTTCAATATATACCTATTATGAAGACAGATAAGTAAATATATGAATTTTTTCACCGTTTTATTTTGCATCTATTGAATTGTATAAGAGAAGAAAGATTCAAATAGAGTTTTGCCTAAGTCTTCACGTAAAAATATTAGCGCATCGTTTTGATTATGATTTTAGATTTGATCTAAGCGACTCCTACCCAGAAACAGGGCCTACTGAACGACTTAGGTGAAAGACTCCTTGACAAATATTTTTTCTATACAATAAATTTCGGTTAATGCACACTTAACAACAAAGCATAGTAGTCCACTTCAGGATCTATCAGTTTTTCAGGAACTATCTGAGAAGTCTCTCGATGAAAGAACTGAAAAGCAGTCTTAGTCCCGATTACGATTCCACTCTAGATTTCCTCAGAACTTTCCAACAAGTCCTTCGGTTATCTCTGTCGAGATTTCCCAGAAACTCTCTGGAAACTTTGTCAGAAAAATTGAACCGGAGTGTAAATTACTTCATCAATTTTACAATTAGAGTGAGAACGGAAGTGTATATGATTGACACAATATAAACTGTCTATAAGAAACTTATTCACAAGAATATTTCATCTCTAAAACGGATAGTTCATCTTCTCAAAATCAATATCTGGTATAATTAATTCTTCTTAGAGATATTTTCGTTCAGCACATTGAACAAGTGTATATTTATGCACCCTATGGCCGTAACGAAGTATATTTTCCTTCAGTAAAAATAAGGATGGCAATAGAATATGATTACCGTACTGGACAATGCAAAGGATATAATTTAAGGTTTAATAGCCGTAAGAAGACTGATATGATACACTAAATTTTTCTTTATTAGACATTGACGATTCGTATTGAAGTCAAATAAGAACAGCTATCAAAATATTACGAACATGGAGCTTTTTTCAGACATTTCGTTTCGATTGAATTGTTTAACAGTAGTATAAGTCTAAACATAGAGGTAAATAGGCTTATAACAATACAGATAAAATTACAAGCGTCATATTTCTACTTGTAACCATATCTGACACTGTTCTGATATTGTGATGTTATGTCGACCATCAACCAATACTAATTCAGAATGAAAATCATGTTGCTGTGTTACTTGAAGTAAATTCGACATAAACTACACGTTCGATAAGGATCCTTCGAAGATGAAAATAAGTTTTCAAAACCAATGAAAAATTTGAATATGAACAATGAAAGCAAACAAATGATCTGTCAAAGAATCTTTGTTTCATGAATTGAATCGAACCATCTACGTAAAATCAGAAAAATCGAAAAATCTTGGTGAAAATAGTTATTTCTCGTGTCAGAGTTTGATATACACTATAATGAAAAATAATATTTTTTACAATTGTTTTTCAAATTAGAAAATACCGAGTCTTCATCAGAGGTCATAGGAAATCCACAGAGTAATTCTAGTACAGAATCACGATGGATGTATTTCCGGCCTTGTTCTCATCATTAGTAGATAGAGCATATCAAATTCTATTTCAAAAAGGAAAAAGGAGAGTTGGAACGCATCCTGGACAAATCGCTGCTGGAATTACTTCCAAATGTCCCTAGAATCTTTGGTGAAAAATCAGCATTTTTCGATTTTGGAGACTATAGTTCAAGATATTGAGAACCCTTGGGACGCGCTATGAACGAATCGTTGCTAGAATTGCTCAAGTCAGCTGCTAACTGCACTATCATTAAATAAAACCTTTGTACAGTAAGGACCGAAGGGTTGCAAAAGTGCTCACAATGGAGAGGTATTCATATTGAGGAGGTTTTTCCTATTCTTTACCCATATAATACTTTATGAATTTGTAAAAATGTAAAATTCATTTTTAGATAACTACAGTATCGATGTAGATATAAGTGCGAGACAAGAGCATACAGACATCCCAAATCTACACTCACATTGACATTCTTTTCAATAGTAAAATAAAGCACATCGATAAATCAATCAGTCATTATTAATAAAACAGTTCGAAGTTCGGACACTAATAAAATGTAATGAAAAGATTATTTGCAACATTTCATTATTCTTCTAATTATGTTTGTGTCTTATTCATATATTTTTTGTAAAAGTAAACTAATGCTTGATAATCATCTCCTTTTTGTAAATTTTTCCAATCATCATCAAATTTTGTCACAAAAGATGGATCATCTAAACTCATCGATTGTGCTATTTTATAATTGAATTTCATTCTTTTGATATTATTAAATTTGGCTAAATTATTCGTAATAATTTCAGTCAAACTACGTGTAGCGTCCATCAATGTATTGACTAATAATCCGTCATTTAGTATCCATCCTACAATACCACCCCAGCTTGATGGTGATAGTTTTGCATTATAACATCCTGTACCTATAGAAAGTAAATAATAATTGGCTAATTTTTTCCATTGCATTCGTATCGCCCATAATGCAGCTAATTCTGGATCATTGGCAAACACACCACCATCAATGAATATTTCAGGTAATATATTATTATCATTCTTATCTTGTATAAAATGACCATTCTTTATTGTTCTTTTACACATTTCATGTGGTGGAAAGTAAGTAGGAGCAGCCATTGTGGCCTTTAATACATCTGCAATAAGATATGGCCAATGTTTAGCATAACTTGTATTAAATATGGTAATGGTGTCTGTTGTTGTATTATAAGCAGTAATAAGTAATACTTTTTCACGTTTAACACGGTGACGTATTTTATCTTGATCAATCTTATCGAGATCTCTCATAGAAGATTCATCAACAAATTCTAGCCAATTACCATGAGATAGAAGAGTCTCTGCTAATTTGTCATCAGTCATCATATCACTAGTAATCATATCATCAGGATTTAAGAAATTATGTATGTCAAGTAATGTAGCATCTTTAGCCGTTAATTGTTTACCATTTTTTAATGTAATTGTACCAATAATTTCGTCGATTTGATTGTGTATATGAACAGGATCATATTTTGCCCATAGATAAGGTCCAAAACGATTTTTTTTGAAATAGTGAGAAGAGTTCGCATATATTTTCTTAATATTGAATATGTCATAGTTGATAGTCAAACAAAAACCAATGAGCCCACCTGTACTTGTACCAACAATGTAATCAAATTGTTTTATGAAGTCTAATTGAGCTTGTTTAAATCGTTCTCTGTGTTGTGAATTATCAGAATCAAATTCCTTAATGTCATCAAGATGTTGTTCTATTATAAGCTGACAAAGTACTTGGATTGGCATGTAACCACGTATACCTAGAAATAAGAAACAATATAAGAATAAACATTTAGGCCCAAAATGAAATTGATCATCTCACCTCCACCATCTAAACTCAAGCAATGAATATCTGTTTCATATGCTTGCATATGGTATTCTAAAATCATTGAGTATATTTCAGACGACTGAGCTTCTTCAAACGGTGATGATGATATTGTTTGTTTTTTCTTTAACATAGCCATGACAATAGACATATCATAATCACTTTGAATTTTCTTCGCGTTCATTATACGTTGGAATTCTCCTTCGATTCGCTTATTCAGATCTGTATACGCATATGTTTCAGCTTCTTCGACAGATATCGACTGGATATCTTCATTAACTATCGAATCATTGAGATGAAGATGCTGATGATATTGCTTATGACTATCACGAATATGAGGTGATAAATGATCGTATCCGAGTACTGTACACTCATTGCATAAATCAAACGTCTTGCATTTATTGCATTGTTGCCAACGAACTTGATCTATAGTAATGTGGCAATTGTCACATTGAAAATTTGTAGAAATTTGACTAGATGACTTCAGAAGCTGTGATGACATTATAACAATAGTTATATACTAAGTATCGTTGATGCACGTTTCTTGTTCTTCATTCACTTTTGTGGCATCTAATTTCGATAAAATAACTAAACTATGTATTGTACTTCTATAGAAGAAAAATATATATATGAAGGAAGCATATATACTGAAATAGTTGTATCAAAAAAAATATTCTTTATTTCAGTCTCGACTATGATACAGTTTCTTATATGCTGATTTGATCTTTATACTTTTCTTCTGTTCCGAAAAAATATAAGAGGAAAATAGTCGAACTTTGCCACTACTAATATAAAGAGTGTTCCAAAATGATAGCACTACTAACGCATTGTGTAAATACCAAAGAATTTTTTCAAGTAAAACTGTCATTGTCGATCTTATACCATTGAAGAGAGTATCCAAAGTTGGATAGACTATGCATGTTTTGACAAAAGACATCGTAAAGCTCTACTATATATATACTTTTTTAAAAGATATCACTAGGAAGAATGCAAATTTCTACATAAAATAGATTATTTTTCTGTTGTCACGACTTGATTCCAAAAAAGCTGAGAACATCGGCTCACAAAGCGGAAAAAAACTATACTTTATTCTGCTGCACAAGGAGAAAAGCTAGAGACACCAACAAGACTAGTTCTCAACTTTTTGAAGTTAATATATGACAACAAAAAAATAGCCTATTTTATGTAGAATTTTGAAGCATGTTTGCTTGATTTCAGATAAGTTAATATTATTGTCGTGTGGATGAGTGTGGATTGTATAGAGTGGGTTTTCTGTTCATTACACACCACATTAACTCAACCACACACTCACTAACCCACACAGCTACGATCCATACCAATATCCATACCCTTAAGATAAGGACTTTTTTTCAAAGGCATCCTCTAGGCGTAATATCTGCTTTGTCCTGGGCAAGTGTTGTAACCGGCAAAGATCAATCAGCTAATTATAATTCTGTCGTGAACATTTAAACGATTAACTCTCATGGTTTATATAATTGAAAATGGTATCGAACATGCTTCAAAGCAGTGAAAAAATTGGCATGATATCTGTTCTTGTTTAAGAATAAATAGGATTTAAAATAGATAGTTATATTCAGAATCACCTGTAGATATGATATATAGTGTTGAGACACTGTAGGTACCTCTGAAGAGATAAGAGAAGGGCAGAAGATATGAAAAGTTCACGTGAAATATAATAATCTAGACTAATGCATTTGTTTGTTGGTTTATTTTTCACAAAGCACCGGTATTCGATATGTAATTATTTGCTCATTTCTTTTCCTTACACCTTATGACCTATTGCCTTCACCTTACCTCATGCAAATAGATAGGTGAAATCAATATTTTCTTTCATCGACTTTCTAGCATATTTTTTTTCTTCCTTACCCACTCGTAGACCATATCTATATGACCTATACTGTATGAGACAGAAGAACGAAAACACGAAGAAACATTTCGAAGTCCATTTTCTTAAGATTGCAACCTCAAGACAAATTTTGATAACAAGGAAACTCAAAAACTCAACAATCAGTGAGATATGCATGACGGTAGTATGGGAACAGTACAACGCTTTAGACAAGAATACTATCACTGACACAGTCAAGTTAAATTTATATGCCATTCTCGTTTCTTCAATAATCCGTATTCCTTATAAAAACAATTGACTATTTTAATCTTCCTTTTTCTAATGAAAATAAAATAGACAGAACGAAAGAGTTTATAACACATGAAATAATGCTCGTAAGACCAAGACAAAAGAAATATTTTTCTTCAGTTATTTTTCTCAACATACGTAGTGAACGCAAAAATCGACAACGAGAGTAGAGTAAGACCAGTCAACAAGTCATCGACATCGATAATGTGTAGATAAGATAGTCAAGGAAAAGAGATAGAAGCATTAGTATCATAGTAGCTTGCTTCGAACATTTTTTTTTCTTTGCATTACTACCATTTTACTGTTCCTTATTCTATTAGTCATTATATTTATGTTTTCTCAGAATCAAGAGGAAAACAGGCAACTATATGGCCCCTTGATCCTATTAATTCCACGTGATTTCGGGTGACTCTATGGATTCTTGTGAATTTATTGATTTCATCTTGTCTCTGATGCGCTAGAGTCACTTGTTTTTTCCCCTTGGTCAGAATGGCAAACGATAACGTAGAGAAATATTTTTCTGCCTTTTTTGTCTCTTCATATAAAGAGGAGAGAAAATTGATGAGAAGAAAACAAAAAAAAAACGGCAAGAAATGTGTGAATGTAATATCGGTGCTGTGCAGATAAAAAACTGGAAAGAACAGAGAAAGGGATATATCCAAAAATAGTTGAGTCAAGCCAGCGTTTCTTTTCTTCGCTTCTCTATCATGCTGCTCTTTCTCACACAGCCAGTGACAAAGTCTGTGTCCTATAAGAAAGCAGGACGACAATACCGAGAAATCTTTTTAGGCCTTTTTCTTCTCTTGTCATTCGGTTCTCAAATGATTTGATTATTAATTGTTTGTGAAAGACGAAGAGAATGTTTCAAATCACAGAACTTTCGATTGACTTGTTCTCTATTGATCGTTCGCTAGTTAATTAATTAGAAGAAAATTCTTCGCCATTATCTCCGTAATGATATCAAGAAATATAATATTGTCAATAATCTTATCAAGGATTTGATAAATACTGTCAGATACCAAACGAAGATTCGCACTGATTGATGTAACAAGACATCTCCAATGCACATGCTGATGAAAATGTTCAAATCATGGCTTGTATCATTACACATGAAATTGTTTTATAATATATTAAAAGTAGATGAAATGTGGTTTAAATTTATTTCACATATAGAACTGAAATGTTCGAACTTCATGAGTATAGTCATCATCAGCAAAAAAACATCACTTATGATCATAAGTTTACTTTATTCGTAACAAATAATAATTGTTGGAAAAAATAGAACAACTAAAAAATTATCATATACAACAATTAAATCCATCTGAAAATTTAAGCAGCTGAAAAGTCCATACAGGTGCATATTTTAGCGCTTGTAAGCAATGAGTCTCTAATAGAAAGAACATTTTTAGGTGATTCACTCCATTTGTTGCCTATACTTGCTCGAGCTGGAGAAGTTGAGTTACAAGTTACTACTTCGAGTAAATTTGGACAAGACTGGGATTTCATTGAAGTTTGTGCTATTCTAGTGATACTCTCCATATAAATACAGTATGAAGGCAAAAGGGGCGAATCACTAGGAAAGGTTTTCTCATGTGGAATACAAGATCTGTTTATGACTCATTTTCCATATGGAGCTACTGATTCCTAATCATGTGCCATGAACTGTTAGTTTTGGAGACAATTAGGTAGCTAAACATATTTCACTTTCTTTTGAAAATATTTTTGAGATACATGTCATAACCCGAAAAGAATTGAAGTTTTCGAATTCGGGTTCGGTTAATTTTCGGACTCTAACAGTTATCGTTACATTAGCAAATAGCGACAAGTTCGAAGCTTATGAATTTGATTTTTCGTCAAGAAAAGCTTGTTTTTCAAAGATAAAGACTGTCTTTTGAAACTTGACCAAAAGCTGACAAAATCAATCTATAGGTGATATCTCAAAATTTTAAGTTTGATTTTTTTTCACCAACATTAGAACTTTCGATCCTGAAAACCTTCGATCAAACTTTTCAAAAGACTACTACTTAAAAAAACTGAGTCATTAATATCCGATTACCCCTCACTTACCAACGTCATAGCAGCCGCTCTCTCCTACTATTCATTTAATAATAATATTGTATAACATATGATCTATAAATAAACAGAATGTTCAAACAAAGAAACGTTTCTTACATATACAAAATAGTTTTATTTCCGTTTTCATTTAATGAGTTACAAAGTACAAATGATTTAAATTTGTGTAAGCCTGACTTACTCATACACTAAACTGAAGCTAAATCAAAACTCAGGAGCCTCATTGAAATAGAATGTTGAAATAATGCAAGGTCTCTTGACATTATAAAATCATTTAACCGAATCAAAATTTTAATCTTAAATGACAATAAATAAACAGAAAAAGAAATACGATAAAGGCAGTAACTATGGACTGAATTATTTGATTATTAAATCATGCGTGGAACCAAAACGAGAAATAGATCATGATACTAAAACAATCAGTTAAAAAAAGTAAACTACCTTAAGAATTAAATAAACCCTACTATCAATCTACGTAAAGTCAAATCAAACACAATACGGCCAATATACATTCCTCTTTGAAAGAAAGTCGTTTTAAGTAAACAACAATGGAAAAAGCAATAAACCTGATTGTTTTCCTAGTTATCATCAGTCACTTTTGTATAAGATATTGTATAATGAAAAAGAGTACTACTTTATTTTTACTTAATTAAGATAATGAAGAAGACCAGAGGCGTCATTGTCCATTGTACTGACATGTTACCAAACAGACGTATTTTGTGCCTAATACATTTCATAACTGTAAAATAAGACGAATGAACTGTCTTGAAAGACATGAGACATTGTTTATTACTAATATAAATCGCCCAAAGACGAAGATGTACAAGCTTACCAGCACATTAATTTTATTTCGGCCGTCAATGATCGTTAGGCATTGTTTACAGTGGCATGCTCATAAACTTTTCACGCACCATTGCATCAAAATTACATTTAATCTCTGCAATAGAAAAACGATAGCGTTCAATGTCAGCGTATACATGTGCATATCTTCTACCTTGAGGGAGAAAATCTTCAGGGTGTGGGTGTGGATATAGATATGGGTGTGAGCACATTCGTACCCACATCCCACCAATAACAGCTACCTACAGAAGCTGATATTAATGTTGACTGTAGTTGGCCTTTCCTTACCAATGGTTACTGATACGCTATTGAATTAAGACGGCTGTATAGCTTTAAAAATTCAATTTAAAAAAAGAAAAAGATATTGTTTTCTAGACAATTCGATTGCTGTACAATCTGAGCACATGAAATATAGAATTTGATGAAAGCAAATTTTTAAGTCTGAAAAAAAAACGATTTCCTGGAGAACCACTCTCCAAAGCATTTAAGGCAATACTCATGTTCATATTCAAAACCAGCATAGTCGATAACTAATGATCACGTTGATCTCATTAAACGAGTGATTGAGCAGTTGCAATTGTTCTCTTTAGTATCGTGTTTCCTCTATAAAAAAGAACGGCTAAAAATCAGACTACAATAGATCATTTTTGGGTTAAAAATAGATTGAAGTGGCACCATTTTTATGTAATTGTTCAAAATCAAATAAAAAAAATGTATTTTATTTC
>CAJNOP010000616.1:98169-125445 GCA_905250075.1 Rotaria sp. Silwood1 | reverse complement strand
TTCAATGAATTATTATATGAAATATTTGATTACCTTGATGGATATCAGTTATATAAAGCATTTTCCGATCTTAATTTTCGATTTGAAAAACTTCTTCATTCTTCATCTATGTTATATAAAACTCATCTTTTTTTATCTGAAAATGATGAATTTATAAACAAGCTTAAAAAATTTATAGTGTCCAATCGGCATCAAATGTATTCTATGCATTTAAATTTTATTTTACAAGACAGCTATTTTTTTCACAGCTTTTATCAAATTCATCGTTTGATCATCTTGAATGTATTCTGGTTAAAGTCGTTCAATCCGATATACTTATTCCAATTCTATTCAATTTATCGTATTTACCATGTCTTTTCGCGTTGACAATCGAAACATGGTATATTAAAGAAAAAATTAATGATATATATCGATTACAATTTTGTTTTACGTAAATTAAAATATTATCGTATGTTCTGTTTTTATGATAATCATTTAATTACACTTCCATTAGCGACAAATAACCAATGCAGTCCACTTGAACGTCTTATTATCAATCATCGTTGTTCTTTAAATGAACTTGAATCATTAATTCCGTATACAGCAGAACTTCGTCAATTAACTAGTCATCAAACTGATTCAAATATTACGATGTTACAATCAATTACGTTAATTGATTTGATGTTTATTTATTTACATATGTGCAAAATATCATTTTATGAATTAAAAACATTCTTAGTTAATATATCTTCAACTTTAAAGATCTTGTCTATTCATTGTTCAGAAAATATCATTTTTCTTGATGCTCATCGATGGAAACAATTTATTTCATATTATTATCCTCAATTAGAAAAATTCTATTTCACATATTATGATCTTACTGATAATGATAATCAATATGAAATATATCCTGGACAAATAAATCAATTTTCTTCAACATTTTGGATTGAACGAAAATGGACATTTCATGTTAAAATTGATAATGCAGATATCAAATATGTCGTTTATCCATACAAGTATATCGATGAATATTTTTTATGGAAAATTAATTCTTCTATTTTTTTTTCAGAAAAACCCGGTATGATTATATGGATGATAAGAATATTGAACATTCAACATCAACTAGTTTAATGTTAGCAATTGATCTTAATCCTTTTTATCTTGAAATATTATTCGAAAGAATCCAACGTGTGTTAACAATAACACAAATATATCATTTGGAAATTATTGAAGAATATATAGTACCCGGAATGTTAATTCGATTGGTCAAACAATTGTCGGATGTAATAACATTAAAATTTCATTCTTTGGCATCGAAGGGTGTGGGTGTGTGGGTGGGTGTGGCTGTGGCTGTGGCTATGGGGTGTGGGTGGTGTGAGTGTGGGTATGGGTGGATGTGGGGTGTGTGGGTATGGGTGTACACTTCCCTAAATCCGCACACTCACACCCACATCCTAGTTGGTAGTGTAACTGGAAATATATCAACAGAAAGAGCACAAATATTGTGATGGAGAAGGATCGGATCAGAAAATTTGTATGGTTACAATTTCATGATTTTTCTTTTCAAATGAAATATGTGACCATCTATTTCTTTATATTTTAATTACTTTATTGAATAAATTATCTTTAAGATACAAGAAACATCAAGTTGTTTTATACAGGAATTGAGCATTGAACCTGTTATATTTGTAAGTAAACTATAAAGAAAGAAAACAATTGAAGAACCATTTCATGCAAATGATTCGTATGATATATTATTTTAAAGTACAAACGAGTAATACACGTGATATTTCGATTTGTTTTGTCATATTCTTCATTCAGTAAACTTTGACCAAAATAAGAAAAAATGACATCATTATAAACATATAGCAAGACAACATAAGTACACGCACATTTGTTCTTGTCATCATCAAGGTAAAAAAATGAATTCAGACAAATCAAATTTATATTCTTCACCACCGTATAATTATGCAACAATACAACCAACTAATTCATTTACCAATCCATTTACATCTAATCAATCTTCACAATTGACTGTCGATGAAAATGGAAATGAAACAAAACCAACGTTAATTGAGTTAAGAGTAGAATAAAATACTGGTTAAGCAATACAAACTTAGAAAATGGAAGAAAAATTATGTAGTAATTATTTTGTAAAGGTTTTCGTAACGACTTGAAAAAACCAGATCGTAATTTAAACCGAAAGCAACAACTCAACCCATTGAAAATATCTGACAATTAATTGCAATCTCGAATTTCTAAAATATTTTTTCATAACGCAATATTATCAATTCAACAGCAACAATGACTCATGTCAATATTTGATCAATCAGATAAATATCAGCCGATTCTTCATGGAAACTGTCATATTGGTAATAATAAAGTCATTTCGAGTCATGAAATTCTCATGTGAACAAGTCCAGCCTAATTTGGGTTTTGTTATTCATACCATGCCATTTGATAAGCTAACAATGTTCGTCGAGTTTCAATCAAGAATTAATGACAAGACGAGGGTGCGGGTGTGGGTGCGGGTGTAGATGTTCATTTTTTTCTATCCGTTTCCATACCCACACCCACACCTTGTTATTCTAATACATCATTTACAAACTGAACAATTTCTTGTCGACTATAGTTGTTTTCAGTAATAATCGATGTCAAGAACGAGAATTCATTATTTATTTCAATATTTAAAACTCATAATGTCTTTTTCGTTTGAGCGCGCCCGATTTCATTTATAATTGTTGCTATATAGTCGATAATAATCATTTTTGTGTTTTTTTTTATTTAAAATTATATTATTTTTTCACCATCAACTATTTAATGAATAAGACTAATTACAATAATGCAGTTTGTATATATCAACAGTTCTTACCACACTACTATATATCTCAATTCATCTATAAATGATGATATTGTTTGCTTTTCACACTGATAAAAAGATCGAATCACATCTTCATATTGATTATATAATTCTTATGACAGATCAATATATATAACCACTCTTCATCCTTGATTTTTAGCATACAAGTTTTAGTTATAAAACAGTGAACGACTACACTATTAAGAACTTTAACAAATATACAATAGTTTTCAAATAATTTTGAAAGCATTGAAATATTGTACATCAGTCGAACTCATATTATTCATACTGTTCAACTCTTTTTTATTTTCCCTAGACTGAAAGGCTAGGGTCTAGAAACCGAAATTCACCTGTGTCTGTCTGTCTGTCTGTCGGTAACGCGGTCAAAATGGCCATTTTTTTGGCACACGTGACCATTTTTTTGGCACAAACGACCATTTTTTTACTAAAATTAACTAGGTAACTATGGTACAAATGAGCATGTAACTATGGCACAAACGGTCATTTTTTTGGTACAAACGACCACGTAACTATGGCACAAGTGACCATATAGCAACCATGGTACAAACAACTATTCCGGTAACTATGGTACAAGTGACCATCTAAAGACTGATGTAAATGAACCCATAATAATCATGGGTAAAATGTCAATGGAATAGCTATAATTCGGGTAGTGGTGTAAAACGGCTTAGAAAAGCATTTAATTAGTGATAGTCAGAGCAAATGAGCAGTATGGATTTAAAGAAATCGTTTAAATTATTCATTATTGTAGGATTGATTGTGCAATGTTGTATCAATGAATATCTAATTTATTAATAGTTTAGAATTAATGCGCGAATTTAAGCATAAAATATTGATTAATAAAACTCAAATTTTATGAATAATATAATTCATATTTTTGTACGTACAAATAACGCCAATATAATTATAAAAAATCGTATTGTTGTCTAATCTTATTGGGCGCTATTTATATTTATAAAAGCAAAAAAAATAAAACAAAAACGATAAAAAAAATTAAATTTGTAAATGCATCATCTTTACTTAGAGTGAGAATTCTCCAAATTAAGTTTTCTGCTCGTCTAAGATATACTGGTCATATTATCAATTTTGCGTATTACTTTTTTAATGTAGCTTTTTATGCTATTACATCCGTACATGTATTCTATCAGTCTAGGGCTAAGTGAATCGCTTGACGATGAACGTTACTTGTATTGTTAAATAAAGCTAAAGCCTATTGCGCGCGGTTGCAAAGGTCTGTAGGGGGTGTCTGTAAGAGGGGAACCTGTAATATTCTCTTTCGTTGCTATGGTCCGTAAGGGGAGGGGGGGGGGGGCGCGAAACCTTGAACATAAAACTTACCACTCACTATTTTCTTCGAAAATATACGTGAGTTCCACAAAATGATAAATCAAAGTGTTTCTTTGTAAGATTCATATCTTGTATGATTTGATGAAATTCTCTTACAATAAATATATCATTCGGGCTTTCAATATGAAGTCACTAAAATAAACTACAATTTAAAAATTGAATTGTTAAATGTTTTCGCAAACGCCGAAAGTTGCCAACTGTTCTCAAATCTGGAGCTTCAATCTCGCTATTTTCTTCAAAGCTTCTATCACAGGTTCATTGTCGCTGCCATAGATGAAGTTTTCTCTTATACTAAGTGACGTTAATACCTTTAGAAAATATATGAGAATATAGGTGGTAGTAGATGAGATAATAAGAAGAAAATCACTGTATTATATTGTAAAGCTTCAACAAGACATTGAACGTTTCCGATGTAATTGCCATCAAGTTCAAGTTTGGTGAGCGTCTGTATGAAAAAATCAATAAGAAAATATAGAGTAAATACAATTAATAGAAACTCACTTTATTAGTTTGTAACGCATTCGCTAAACTTTGACATCCTTCATCACCGATATCATTATGTTTAAGACTTAATTCAGACAGTTTCTGTATAAAAGAATCAATATGTACATAAATTAGACTCAATTATCAATAGAAATTCACCGTATTAGTTTGTAACATATCGGCCAAATGTTGAGCTCCTTCGTCTTTGATGTTATTATAGTCCAAGTTAAGACACTTGAGTATCTACATTAGGTAAAATGAATGTGATAATGAAGAAAACGAAAAATATATGAATTTCACCGTATTCTTTCGTAAAGCATCAGCTAGTATCGGGGCACCATCGGCACCTATTCTATTGTCTGAGAGCGAGAGTTTGATGAGCGTCTATATAAAATGGCAAATTACGAAAACACGTATGGAATGGAAAAAGAAAAGTACTTAACCTTGTTCATTTGCAAAGCATCTGCCAGACATTTAACATCTTCAACTTCAGTTCCGTCAGTATCAGTATTGATAACCTTTATACGAAAATAAAAATATCGGCAATCTTAGCGAAGAATCAAACAAAGTGTACCAGGTCAGTTGATGAGCCAGGTACTCGATAAAAAGGTGGTTTATTTCCGATTTTATCCTGAGATAAAGTGAGCTCTTTGAGTGTCTATATTACAAATAAGAATAAAAATTTCAAAAGAAGACCAGTGACATCAAAAAGTTCCAATCACTTGATTATTTCGAATAGCATTTGCCACGTGCTGAAGAACTTCTCCTCGAATATCGTATTGCGAAAAATTAAACTCGATAAGACTCTACAACCAAAATTGAAGGTTAAAATTAGATTGATCCATAAAGAAAGACAGCTTACTGTGTTATTTTGCATTGCATTGAAGAGACACTGAATTCCTTTATCTTCAAATCCATTGCCACTGAAATCGAGTGTAGTAAGTGTCTATATGCAAAAATGATGATTATAAGTGGAGATGGAGAAAAAATATGCACTTTATCTTCTTGTAAACCGTCAACCAAATATTGGGCGCTTTCGTCTCCCAATCGGTTTTTACTGAGGTTTAGTGATGTAAGTGCCTATATAATGAATTAGAATGAATATGAGAAGAACAACAAAAATAAAACAAAAAAAATTAACCGTATTATGTCGTAGAAGATCACCAAGATATTTTCCTCCTTCGTTCTGAATGTTATTTCGACTCACATTAAGTGTTTTGAGTGCCTTTGGATAAATGAATAGATAGAAATAATGTAATTCACAGAACAAAACTTTTACCTTATTGTTACGAAGACCATTCACCAAATATGCAGCTGCTTTGTTTCCGATAAAATTATATTGGAGATTCAATGAATTTATTGACTATAGATACACACACAGATGAAAATCAAGATAAGAGATAATAAAATAAAACAAATCACTGTATTCGTTGCCAAAAAATCAGCCAAATATTGAATTCCATCATCAGTGATTTTGATTTCAGCAAGTTCTAGTGTGTTGATTGTCTGTAAGAAAACTAAGAACAGGATTGAGAAATATTAACAGAAAACGAATCTCACTGTGTTGTTTTTTAATCCCTCAATCAAATTTTTGATACCTTCGTCTCCAATCGGATTCTCGTTGAGATCGAGTGTGAAGACTGTCTATATAACAAATAAAAATGTGTTGGAGAAGATGATGGATGAAAGAAGTTCACTTGGTTATATTTCAAACCATCAGCAAGATGTTTGGCTCCTTCGGCGCCTATATCATTTTTGGAAATGATCAGATTTGTAAGTGCCTATGAAAAATATAAACGAAAGACGAGAATGTTACAAATAATTGCGAATGTTGTGAATGATAGGTTATAACTTCCTATTGAGAATTGGCAAATTAAACGCTTCCTAACACAACACAATAAATCAGCAAACAAAATGTCACCTAAAATTTCGCCGATCGACTGCTACTGATCTTTATGTTTCATATCGTAAGCAAACCAATTTTACAGATTGAAATATACAGGAACTCGGGAATAAGCGAAAGCATATGACTCCAGAAAAACAAAACGTCGTCTGCGACTTAGTAACACTGATAAAAGACTCTACCGTATTAGTCTTCAGCATATCACCAAGGTGTTTCATCCCCTCATCGCCAAGGCTTGTGAGAACCATTTCCAAAGTTGTGAGTGCCTATATTGAAGGACAGGCATTGAAATAAAAGCGATAAACATGAAAGAAATTTACCTGTTGGTTTCTCAAGGCATCAGCCAAATATTGAACCCCATTATTTCCAAAACAATTGGCCGTAAGTATCAACTTATTAAATGTCTGCATTGAAAGTAAAAAAAATACAAATAAACAACATCAATCGCATAAAATTCGAATTAGAAAATGAATTATGTTTGTTCAAATCGATACACTTCTACAATTGGTAAATAATTTTACATAAGTTACCGTATTCTTTTTTAATGCATCAGCTACAATCATCAAATCTGGACCAGTGATTCCTCTCATTTGTAAATCCAAAGTAAAAGGATCAGTGTTTTTGGAAATAAGCTCTGCCACATCAACTTTCTGATACGTATATTCGGTGTTAACTTCTTGGTTTTGTTTTTGTTCCTGTTCTACGTGTGTTTGTTCTTGTTCCTGCTCCTTTCCTGGCTTTTCTAGTTTTTCTAAAAAAGTATTTACATTTAAGATTCATTGCGTATCGATTAGAGAAAAAGAGAGATTAGAGTTTATACGTTTCGCTCGCAAATTCTACTTACCATTTTGATCGTCGTCGATAACAGCAGTTGTTTTACCAAAGCCACGGTTAATTAGTGGGGCCCCATATGCCATGAACCAAAGAAAGAAGATGCATTTGCTGAGATAGTAGAATAGTAATAGTGAATCGATCAGAATGCGTACTAAAATTTCGATGTAGTCAAATGTATTATAAACGATCCAATAGATCAACAAATATCTATTTTCTTGTCGTGTTGGTGATCGCACAGCTGATATTCTACAAATAGAAAAACGATGTTTTCATAATTTCTAAACTTAAAAAGTTATATCTGCTCGCTAGTTTTTCTATAACTACTCAGATTTCAGTTCTGTAATAAGATAAAACGAAATTCTCTATTGAAAAACGGATTCAACTCACGAGGCATATACACCATAAACAATTCCGATGAAATTACACAAAAAATCATTTCCCCATCCCAAAACCAAATACACGCCCAGAAAGAACATCATGACTAAAAAACAAAACTTTGAATAAAAGCTTTGTCTTGATAGATGTGTACATACCAAGACCAATGAGAGACCGATCCACATGTAATATACTCTCAAGATGACCCAATGGTGAGCTAAAGCAACTGTTCCTGAAATACGGATCGAATATATTCTTAACACTATTGAGAAAAGATTGTATCATAGAAGCCATTATTCAAAAGAAGATTAGTTATCTAGAAGAGTAAAACAAACACAATAGATTTTTACTCATTCTTTGCATAATCAATTAGAATTATTAAAATTCTCTAAAACGCAAATTAAAATAACTGTATTTTTTTACAGATAGATCAGCATATAATCGATAAAATCTACAAGAGCACGAATTGTAAATTCTAAATGGGTTCAATAGATGAAATATGAAACAGAATGCTTTGAAAAAATAACTTACTTTTGATCAAAAAGGACCTTACATAATATTTCGGTTGAAAGGTAAGTAGACAAAAACGAAATATGCATTTCGATATTCCATTCAACCTACGAACACACATAGCTGTTTTCAACTACGGATGAGTGCACACATACGTGTATACGTCATTAGTTTTGTGTAAAGTAGAATATATGTAAATATGCACGAATGTATCACCACATATATGTATGTGTATGTTGCTATACATCTATAAAATCAAACATTGTATGAAGAAAAAATTTTGTAAGAATTGTAAAATTCAAAAATTATAAATCTGCTCACAGTTTGTCGTTGCGTATGTGTACGCTGGTATCTTTGTCAAGAATAATGATCAGATTGGCTATTCCTGCTGCTTTCTTCAACACAAATAATGTACATGCAAATTTTATAAAATAAACATTGAGATTGTCAGTTGGCAAAGAATTGAGTTCGATCTCGTTATTTTCAAGTTTAGCGCATTCTAATTAAAATGCATGTCTTTAAAAATAACAAAAATACGGTCTATCAAGGTAAAGTATAATGTACCAATGTAATTTACATATCGTTCGATTGTGGAGGGATAAGGACACTATTTTGTATTGCAATTTCCGATACAAGTCACCATAACTTATTTTGTAAAATATATTTTTTCATTGATGAATGTAGCTTGAAACAAAACTTACCTTTTTTTCCTTCTGAAGTTTTGTGTTTCTCCATCTTTTTTTATATTCAATAGTGTTGAAATAGCAGTGCACCAATTAATAAAGCAACCAATGCCAATCCACAGACTCGCACATTTTTTTTTCTTTTTTCTTCCCTCCCAATCGTTTAGAAACCTATTACAAAATAAACTTTGTTTATGCAGAAACAAGTGAGCTCTCTACAAGTTGGAACACGTGCATACTATCTGAAGAACCTTTTTTTCCTGTTCTTCAATATCACAAAATAATTTTCTCCATGAGGAACAACTGCTCGGAGCGAGAAATGTGAAAAAAACGGTAAAAACTTTTTGTATGAGGCGACAATTTTGATTATTCATATAGACGCAAGTTACTTCTGGATTTTGAAACTCCTATAAAAGTTATATCATATTATAAAGAGAAATGATGGAAGACCTTTATAACGTTAGTAATTAAACGATATCAGAATTTTTCTCAAATGTAATGAGCGGATGTAGGACAATCAATATTTTTGACATTCACTTGTATACATATGTTCCTTTGCAGTTACGTATTAAGCTGCTGCACAACAAAACATGAGAAGAATATATTTATTAATATGTATAGTGTGGAATATAAGAATTCGGTTTTGTCTTCAAATTGAAAATATAAACACAATCTAGGAATACTTTCTTATTGTAAGCTATTTTGATACATTGAAGACATATCAAACATAGATCAGTCAGGTAAAATTGATTTTTCGTAGTTAGTATTATTCATTAAAGCGTTCTCATGAACTTTATGATCATCTTTTCCTCACAACAGGAGAGACGGTACGTTTTTAAGTCAGGGAAATTTCATTATAAGGTTATAAACGTTGATATTGTTTGTTATGGATCAATTTTACCAAACTTTTCTTTAGATGTTAAGAAACAATGATTAAGTTATTAGCGTGCCATAGACTTTGGAAGTGTTCTTGAAATATCATGTATATTCATGTTTGAATCTTTGAATATCTGTGCTATCATCACAACACTTCATTATCCGTAGTATAAAATCATCTGGATCCTTTGAAACATTTGTGGCTGGTTCTCCATTTAACACTGATAAAACAATACTTACCTTAGTTTGTATTATATCGAATTACTTGTATATGATGCTACTTTAGAAGTATCAAAATATGCATGTACGTGTGAGTAGACCACTATAATCTATTAAAGGCATTGCCAGTGTAGCGGTATTTCATCGATACTAAAATGGTATACAAATAATTATTCTCTATGAAATCCGTTCAGTTCTTCGCAAATACTACAAAATGGAAAAAAAACCTAATGACACAGTCCATCACTGTATTTGACCGTTTCGTGAGGGTGTGGGTGTGAGTGTGCATACGTATTCTCTAAACACACACCCACACCCACACCCACGGATAAAATTTTTAAATAATAGGGCTCAAGGGAAGCATAGTAGTTATTTCTCAATGAAAACATTTTAGATTAAAACCGACAGAGTTCGGTGCATTTTTTTCGATGCGACTGTTGGACATCCATAAAATAAAGGGTTTTTTTGTTCTCAATCTTGTCTATGCAAACATATTGATTTTGTTTTGCTTTCGATTGTCATGTTGATGAGAAACAAGCAAGCGCGAGTTTAATTTTTCCACTGCCTCAGTATTAATCGTTTTATTTTTAAACATAGAAAAGAAAAGATTAAAAAGATCAAAAGGGAGGAGAAATAGGAAACAGGATAAATTAATCGCTCCTTCAGTAGCAAGATGGTTAGGTCTCGTTTTGTCGAAAAATAAAATTACAATGAAAAGGAAGAGAGTAGGTTACTTTTTTTTTATTTGATTTTTTTTAAACGTACTAAAAGATAATGCTGAATGATTCTAAATAGAGCAAAAAAATGAATATTTTTTATACCAATTAATCCCATAGCTTTTTCAAGATATTCTTCTAATGTTAATGTTTGTTATTTAGGATTTGTGGGTGTGGGACTGGATGTACATTTGACCGAACAGAATACCCACATCTATAGTCCAGACCCCACACCGACACCCACATCCTCGACAACACCCTTAATGAGTTTCTTTACAGAACAAATTCTTTAAAACAATCAAAGCAATTAAGCCAGTTGCTTTGATCCTGCTTTTTTCATTACAGTATAATTTTTCGATGAAACGGAAGTTCACCTAGCAAGACGATTCAAAAAGATAGATGAAAGAAAAGAGACCTCCCTTGACAATAAGTAATTTAATATGTGACCACTTTGTATACATGTTCGTGACCAACAAGCGAATTGGAAACATGGCTCATTTTAGATCTCGATTCATATGGGCAATGCTCACCTGACGACTAGTTACTGTATGAAGGCTAACAAAAGTCAAAAGAGAAAATGTAGTCATGGTGACGATAGGATGTCGGTCTTCTCCAAACCTGTGCCAGCCAACACTCACTACCACCCACACCTTACACCCTCTGCAGAGATGATGGCTCTCGAAAACTTAAAGCACACTGTCAACAGAGGTCAGGCAAATACAACTCATGCAAAAATTGTTTTAATTTCAATGTCTCCATAATTAATTTATATTTTTCTTCGCTTGTCTAAATGAAAAATTTTATTTTATTTATGGTTTACAACTCTCCTATAACTGACTCATTGCAAAAGAAAAAGATTATCATACATGTGATTGGCTTAAAATATCATCTAATGAGAAGTATATGCATTCAGTCACAGAATAGAAGTTGAGAAAGCAAGAAATGAAATACCCATGGTTGTGATGCGTGTCGAATCCATTCCTCCACTTGATCCATGTCGTCTCTTTTTTAGCAACTGCGATTTTTTTTATCGTAATTACGAAGTTTTTTACGTAATTACACATAAGTATTTCACAAGTTTTCGCAGTGACGGATCACGGTGCGAGCATAGTTATGTCGTAACTGCGAGACATTCGGTTGTAATAGAAAACATGGCAGGTTACACAAGCACGGTCGTAAACGACCATATGCAAAAAAAATACGGTGATTTACACGGTTCACTCTTACGATGGTATATCTCCATGCCATATTCGAAGAACAAACGGTCCCACTTCAAACAATCAAATAGCAAGATCTTATAAGTTCGTACGTCTGATCTTACAAGATCAGATGGAAACTCGTACGAAAAATCCACGTCTCTAATATCTTACTGTAAGTCGAACAAACATATTCTTGAAGATATCACTATAAGTTTATCGGAAAATCTATGTGTTCGTAAGATCTTTCAAGAATGTTATTATCCGGTTTAGAGTAAGATATAGGAGAGATGATGATTTTTCGTATGATTTCATCTGATTTAACAAGATCTTACGTCTGGCTTTTTGGCCTGTGTTCGTACATATCGCTAATGAGCTTCTTTCACTTTTTCCTGGTCTTGTTTGCTATTTTTGCTTCGTATCCTTATAAATGAGTCTCTCGTGTCTTGTGCACCGCTGGGATGTGTTTTGCTGTTCAGTGCGAAACTGTTACACTCATCGTGTTTAGGGAACCCGTACTTGCAAGAAGCAACTTTTTTCTCTGTCTGCGAGACAAATTCACTGCTTCTTTTGTCTCTTCTGTACATTCACATCCCTGCGCAATGTCTGCCATGCCAACTCACTTTTTTTCATATGTACATGTTTAAACAGCTGCATATATTTTTCTTCGCAATTAATCTTTCAGAAAAAAATCTACTAATTATGTTCCATTGCTTATTTTTGTCGGCAGTTCTTGATTATTGTAGATGGACACAACTGTCATCGCCGAAGATGATCAGTCGAGATGTCCGATGATATCGTCGGCAATGTTGGATGCACCAATTTCGAATGTAACAGTGGCTAGTTCCCTGCCTTTGGCATCGACAGATCATGGCGAAACTATGAAACCGATTGTTTCATTTGGTCTCGTTTCCGATATTCAATATGCTGATAAAGACGATCATCTCAATTACTCAAAAACTCGTCTGAGACGCTATCGTAATGCATTGAAATTGCTTGATGAAGCTTGCGACTATTGGATCGAACATAAACACGATATCTCTTTTGTGCTCCAATTAGGCGATTTGATCGATGGTGCGTCGGCAGCCGATAACAAGTCGCAAATTGCTCTGAATACGATTCTTGCTCCGTTTTCTAAACTTCCTTCGTCATGTCGTGTCTATCATATTTGGGGTAATCACGAATTGTACAATTTTCCTCGAACCGAACTTCTCACAGGACCGCTGTGTTCATTCGATACAAAAGAGATCTTTCCTGGACACTATGGTACATTTCAAGTGTGTCCAGGTTTGAGAGTCATCGCATTAGACACGTTCGAATTCAGCGTTTTGGGTGTGGATAAAACAGATGAAGTCTACATACGGGCCAAAGAATTCTTGAAAAAACGCAATCCTAATATACATGGCAATGATTATGATGGTCTTTATGGCGATCAACGACGATTTGTTGAGTTCAATGGTGGAGTAACATCGAAGCAACTCGATTGGTTACAGGAACAATTGACACAAGCGACGAAACTGCACGAAAAAGTGATTGTCATTGGTGAGTCGCATTGGACTCATCTGTAAACTCTTTTGTTTCATTGTGAAAAAGGAGAGCGAAATTTGAGTCATATTTGCCCTCAATGAGATTCTTCTGATCATTCATACCATTGTGGCTGCTATCGGGTGCGTCAAAATGTTTGAAATATCGCATATTTTGCATATATCTCACTAAGGAGCCACTCGAGGTGCCTCATCGCTTTTCAGCTCCTATTTTGCGCACAGGTAGGTGACTACGAGGCTAGTATAGTCCTAAAAGGATTCGTATGCGTGGAACCTTCTTCTTTAGACATAGAATTTTACTGTATTTTTAAGCAGATCCATGTCATCCTCGGCTAAATTACCTTTAAAATCGATTTTCGAGTTTTGACTTGAAAACTTTGCACAACTGAAGCCCTCAACAAGACCACCCAAGCAGACGAAAATTTGTAAAAACGCGTTTTAACGCTCAAAAACGAGAGTTTTTCGCCTTTTTCACGATCTGAAAGTGACTATTTGCGCAAAAAATGCGTTAATGGCTCACAATCGGGGTTCTCTTTTGAGCGTTTCAACGCGTTTTCCCTAATTTTTGTCTTCTTCGGTAGTTTATGGCGAAGATTTCAAACCTTCCAGTTATTTGTATCATCATATATGAATATTGCAAAATCTAGTATGGGACAAAACGCATTTTGTTCTTATTCACATATCTGGCAATAGAGGCAACTGAAAAGTGCGAAACCATCGTCATAAGGTAGTCTCGTCAAGGGTATCCGTTACGAAAAGTTTCAAGCCAAAACTCGAAAACCCATTTGCAAGGTGACCTGAGGAGCCCACAGGGGTTCGTTGAAAGACGTTGTAAAAACTCGATATCTTAAGAACGAAGCTCCATGCGCACGAATCCACTTTGACCTATGCTAGTCTCGCAGTCATCTACCTATTCGCGAAATGGGAGCTCAAAAGTGATGGAACGCCTCGAGATGTTCCCTCATCAGCATGAATAAATTAAAGAACCTGTATTTTTGTAAAGATGTGCCGTCAAATTCTCTACTAAAATAGAAGCGAAAAAATTCCGTTGACTTGTTCAGATGATTTTCTATGAGGTTGAAAGTGAACTATTGCACGATAATGCTATATCCCACTATTCTGGAGTCAACAAAAATCAAAGCAACATTGATTATTTTGCATTGATCTTTGCTCCAACGAATCATAAAACCTTGCATTTTTTTTTTCAAAAGATGCACCATTAGATTCTCTACAACATTTTAAAAGATTCCCTTTAGTTGTTCTGATGATGTCTCATAAAGTTAAAAATAACCTTTGTGGATTGAATAATCGGTAACACGAATGATGCTCCCCGGACAATTGCTCCCGCGACAATTGCTCCCCGGACAATTGCTCTCCAGTGACAGTTGCTCCCGCGACATTTGCTCTCGTGACATTTGCCCCCCAAGGACATTTGCTCCCCATGGACAATTGCTCTCCGGGCACTTGCTCTCCTATGACAATTGCTCCCTGGATATTTGCTCCCCTATGACATTTGCTCTCCTATAACATTTGTTCCCTGGACACTTGCTTCCCTGTTACATTTTCTCCTCAATTTCAATAGGCCTTAAGCTACGATTTTTTTGTTGACAAATTCAATATAATTTTTAAACACTTCAAAATCGGTAAGATTATGAAGAGAATGAGATGATTAGAAATTCGTGCAGAATCTATGATACCTGAAAACTCACGAATTGATTTTAAATATATAGCTAATTTTAATGCAGTTTTATCGGAACTTCAAAAGATGGTAACATGGATCTATGAATATATGAAGAACATAGAACAAATAAAATAGGAAAATACTCTAGATTATGAAAGGAATTATCACATAAATAAGAAACAACAAATGAGAGTGTTCTGTTTTTATATTTTCTTTAAATTTTTTTTCTAATCGTACACAAATGCACTACAACTAATTAATTAAATACATAAAAAACAAAGATAATCCAATAAAATGTGTCTAGCGTGTTGACAAGCTTAAACTTCTAATTAATTAATCTCTTCAATTAGCTTGATCTCCGAATTTGTGTATTTATTTCGACAACATTTTTTTTAAATTTATTTTTCAACATTTCTAAAAGAAATCATATCAACGTTTTTTCTACATAATAAATATTTATTTATTACATGATGGAAACTTCTAGAGGAAAACCAATACTTGAACATCAAGGTTATATATATATTATTAATAAAAAATCAAATAACAACAAAATAATATGGTGCTGTCGTAATTATCGTCATAATCAATGTCGCAGTCGACTTCATACAATTGATGGTGAAGTTGTACTTACAGTTGGTGAACATAACCATGAACCATCTCATATACCAGGTGAAGTAATTGCATCACGTACAAAAATGAATGATGCAGCTAAACAAACTAGTCATTCAACGCATGATATTGTGGCTGATTGTGTATCAAGATTATCTGATCATGCAATTTCAACACTACCAAATTTACAGCACGTTAAACGTACTGTTCAACGAATTCGTCAAAGACATCAAAACCCATTATCATTACCAGTAAATCGCGATTCGCTTGTTATTGATACACAATATATAAAAACAGCTCGTGGTCGAACATTTTTACAATTCGATTCTGGTCCAATTGATCAACGAATATTAATATTTTCAACCAAAAAACAATTAAAAATGTTAAAAAATGCGTATTATATATACTTAGATGGAACATTATCCAAATATTTGGAAATTTTTAAAAGGTTTAAAGAAAGAACAATGTTATGTTGATGCTCAAATTATTCAAGCAGAAGTTGGTGTTAGACAAGCACGAAGACGTGAACAGATTCGTCGAGAAACACGTATTTTGAATTTATTAAATGAACCAACAACAACAAACTTTGAAAAAGTAATGGCTCTAGCTCAAAATATTGCATTAAAAGATTCTTAATTTACATTTTCTTATTAGTCTTAAAATTAATGATTGATATTAGATTTAAATTATACATGTACTCAAACACTTTTTTCTAAAACTAGTATTTCTGTCGTTCTTTTGCTGCTATTATTTCTAATCATATAATATTTCAATTATTTATATCATCAATAAAATCTCTCTTTTGCTATTGTTGTAGTCATGTATTGACTTAATCAAACTATACATTGTTCTTATAATTCATAAAAAAATTATTTCATGTTGTCACTGGAAAGCAAATGTCCGGGGAGCAAATGTCATAGGGGAGCAAATATCCAGGGAGCAATTGTCATAGGAGAGCAAGTGTCCGGGGAGCAATTGTCCTTGGGGAGCAAATGTCCTTGGGGGGCAAATGTCACGAGAGCAAATGTCGCGGGAGCAACTGTCACTGGAGAGCAATTGTCCGGGGAGCATCAGTCATGGATTCTGAATAATCGTTTTGTTCTCTCAATTCGTCTTCTTCCTATCTATATGCGCGCACGAATAGAATCAATTCGATTATATCACTGTATACAGCGATGAATCGTAATACGATGAAGCTTATTTGCTAGTATACTTGACATATTTCTGGAGCTTTTTTCCATTTTTAAATTGGGAAACAGCGGCATCGTGAAGATTTTCACTTTTTATCATCTAAAAATCCACCAGAACAATTCAAGAGAAAGTTTTGAGTCAAATATTGTAGAAAATTCAACGGCGCAACTTTTGAAAACAATTCAAGCTTCTATGATTTCTTCGTGCTGAGATATATACCATTTGGTCAGTATTTCTTTGATTTTTGTTGCCTTGAGAGTAGTGGGATATGGCACTATCGTATAAAGTTCACTTTCAAACTCATAAAAATTCATCCGAACAGGTCAACGGGACTTATTTGCTTGTTTTTGTCGGGAATCCAACGTTGTATCTTTTAAAAAGCTTGGTGTTTTATGATTTACTCATGTTGAGATATATACAAAGTATGGGATGTTGCAAAATTTTGAACGCGCGCAGTTTATCTCCAAGAGAAGAGCCGCAACTCTTTCTTTCTCATTCAAGGTCACATTCCAACTCATCCGATCGTTGCTGATGGTCTTCCTCTTTTATGGAATTACGAAGAAGTCTTGGAACTTTTCTGGAAATTTGACATGACAGTTGTTGCTTACATTGCCGGACACGATCATGAAGGTGGTTACTTTCGTGATCACAAAAATATCCATCATTTAACATTATCTGCGATTCTCGAAAGTGAACCAAATACGAACGCTTTCGCTACAGTGCATGTGCACAGAGAATATCTTCTGATTGCAGGTGTTGGAAATATTGGCACCTACCGATTCGATTGTGCGCTTCAAATCTAATCAGTTTTTTAAATTTTATGAATAAAATCCGGTTTTCAAGCCCAGAAAACATATTATTTTCTAGATTTTTCATTCATTTATATTGAATTCAGAACAATGCGTCTCTGCAATCATGTTGTACTCATACACCGAAAATATATCCTGGCAGTCCTGTGTTCAGCAGGTATGACAAAAATACAGCATATTCGACACGTGGTTTATGGTATTCATTGTGTTGCGTACTGTAAGTGCTCGATTCAGAGCGAACATGACGAAATAGTTGAGAGTGAGTGTGGGTATGATTTAACAGGCTTAATACCACACTAACAACCAACTCACACCCATCCACACCTACACTTATACCCACATCCACACCCACACCCTTCCTACAGGAAAGCTGAGTTCATGATGTAATCATAAACTAAATGAAGAGAATAGAGATAAATTGATAATCAGTCAATGTCAAGGAATTTCTAAAATGTATCCGTAGAACAAGAAGTCTTATCAATAGCGTACATTTTAACGTAATGGCTATAATAATCGACTACATATAAGTTTCCGTGTCGATCAAATGTCAAATCGATCGGCAGTTCTAGCGGATTTGCCTCACTCCGATCATCGATGATGACACTACCAGACTTGGAGCCGTTGAACCAACGCATAATTCTGTGATTGCCCCAGTCTGCCACATAGACAGTGCCCAATTGATCAACGATCATTGACTGAGGATCACTCAACTGATCCATGTGATCTCCTTGTCCATTACCACCAGCCACAACAATACCTTCTTTGGCACCCACAATCCATTTCATCACTCGATGATTACCATCGTCGGCAACGTAAACTGATTTATCCCGATCGACAAATATATGAGCGAAGAATCGAAGTTGATTCAGAGCAGCTCCTTCTCCGTTTCCACCTGCAACTATTTGATTATCGGGCCACTTCTTTATTTCATGTTCATGAGCATCAGCAACATACAATGAACCTTCGTAGTCCATTGCCAGTCCCCAGCATAGTATATTATCAACGATTATTTGTGCCTGATTTTCGCCCTTGACCCATTGTAGTACTCGAGTATTTCGAGAATCGCAAATAAACATGGTCCCATTCTTGTCAACAACAATACTTGATGCATCATCTAGCTGATCAGTGTGATTACCTGGTCCATTTCCACCAGCAACCACTTGGCCACTCGAATCTCCAGGCCTCCATTTTACTACTCTGTCGTTCATGCCATCCACAATATAGACGGCATCATCGTCATCTACAAACAATCCCGATGGCTTGTTCAGTTGGTTCAATCCAGATCCTTGTCCATTTCCTCCGGCCACAATAGTACCAATCTTGTTCCACGTCGCATTCGCACAAATACCATCGTGTGAACTTGGTGACGCTAGGCAATGAGAAAACCAACATGATAAATCCTTCGTTTTCATGGCTTACTTGTCGTTGGTGATGGCAACTGCGGACAAATCGCTTTTGTGGCCATATTTATTGGATAGCAGAGTGAATGATGACTATTACATCGGGGATGCTTCACACACACATGATCAGGTTGATAACACGTTCGATTATTGCCGTCACATGAAATCAACTTCGAACATGTGAGATAAAGGTATGCACAAATCCCATCATTGTCAGTGGCTGTTAAAGGAAGACAACCGCATGCACTATTCAACGAACATTGATCATATTGAGAGGAACCTTGACAAGTCTGTCCGTCGACTCGATCTACTTCTTAAAGAGAGATGAACTACTGAAAGTATCGCGGAAGCAGAAACGTACCAGAAATACTAAAAAAATAATCATGATATTTTATCATTCCAACGAGCAATAATTTTCACGTGTCCGACACCTTGCAAAATGCTACTTCCTTCACAAATGGACTATGAAAAAGTGCAAAAAAAAAGATTCGGACCCCGACCTTCTCGATTTTGATTTGATTCAATTCATTTCTAGAAGCACCAAATTAGTTCATTTTCATTGTACTTTGATCGTTAGATTAATTTCAATCTTATGCAATCAGACAAATCAAAAATTGAATCGAATAATGGAGGAATTCATGGAGTTGTAAATTCTTAAAGTCGTATCTATTTTTCTGGAAGATCTCTTTTTGATTTTAACTATCTAGCTTCGTCGAAAATGGTATTTAGCTGGAAAGAAAACAAAATACTTGAGATCCAAGTTATCTAAGTTTGGTGCATCTACGTAGAATCATAGTAAGGCTTTTTCTAGAATGACAAGATATAGATTCGAATTAAATGCTCTTGAAAAATATGGTACCTCAAGGCAAGCGAACTTGTTCTTACTCGAACTTTCTTGCAGTAAAATTTAAACTTCAAATTCGGTCAAGTGGTTTTTCTCTAAAATTGATGGGAATAGTTCAACTTGGATAGGATCGGACAACATGAACGTTCTCTTGTAAGAGCACTAAAGTATATCACCTACTTGAGGATCACCCATAACAAGACGCATATGGCCCACATGGTTTTCATTTCTTTTGCACTCTACTCGTCTTACTGCTTTTATTTCGTCTTATGCTATCACTTATCGATTCATGATGGGATGAAGACCATCTGTCAGAAGAGTTAGGCAAGCAACACATCATCATCATCATGACTACGTTTTGTTCGTTCTTTAAATCACCTCTAATTTTCGTGATTGATTCATTGCAAGAGGTTATTAATAAGGTGAGGCACTATTGACGAACACAAACCACTGTGATGCTAATTTACTTAATTTTTCTCATTTCTATAGTAACCTATGGGATAGTTTGTTCGATGAAGAGCTCAAGAAGCAGCTGCAAAAGCAAGACTGTAGAATTAATTCTATTCTCAGTATTCGATTAATGTAACTAATCTGTTGTTATAGTTTTTCTTCTTGTTCCAAGTGCGCGCCAACCGATAGATTGCTTACCCGTCCACTCCGTCTTGTTCTGTTTGCTGACTTTCTTGAGGATGCAGGTGGGGGTGTGGGTGGATGTCGGTGAGGGTGTGAGTGTGGATGCCATCTTTTCTTAACACTCACACCTACACCCACATCCTGCTGGCTTAAATAATTGACTCAAAAATCGACTATTAATTGGGCTTTTTCGATAAGTCTTCGTGTAACGTCTGTGATAATTTCATTTAGAATAATTTGACCAACATCAACCATTAGTTTGACTTTGGTCGACCCATAAGGTCGATGTTCACCTTTGATCATTGCTTCATAGTCTCGTTGAGCCACATGGCGTGGGTCATCAGCTGATTCCATATGATTTGCTTTACTATCACTTGCACCAGCCTTATTGAAGAAGTCCTAAAGGATAGTTCGATTGTGTCAAATCGTTCATTCAAAAAGTCTCTTTTAAAATTCTCGTTAAGAACTAGACGAAATATGTCTATGGAAATGTATGTGCTTTCGACGGCGAAAAATGACTGAAGCAATGAAAAAAATGAATAATAACCGTATTAGTCTCTTCTGGAACAAGTAATGTATCAGTGACTTTGGTATCTCTCAGTTTATTGATGAGTGAATGTGTATAATTGGTAACGAATGCTTTTGTACCACAATAAGATGCTATGACAGGAATTGGTTGAAATGCAGCGAGACTGCCAAGCATCAATATCCGTCCTTCATTTCCTTGAATCATTTCTGATAAAACTAATTTGGTAAGTTCAACCATGGAAATGATATTGAGTTGGATTATTTCGAGATCTTTCTGAATGGGTGTTTCTCAGATTTGACCACGAAAACCTATTCCAGCATTGTTCACTAAAAAATCAATAGGTAATTGATATTTTTGTTTGATCTCATCGTATAATTCCTTAGATGAGTCAAGTTTCGAAAGATCTTTTGCAATTACTGTCACTTGAAGACAGTTGAATTTTGTTTTGAATTCTTGTGCAACTTGTTCAAGATCAGATTGAGTATGAGAAACAAGAATCACACCATGATGATCACGTGCAAAATATTGTGCTAAATGATAGTCGATTCCACTGGATGCTCCAATTACTAGAACACATTCAGATTTCATATAAACTATTGAAATATATTCAGTTTGAAAAATATTTTCTTGAAATTGCTCTCAGTTTCAGAAACTTTTTCATCGTACAAAATCGACATTTTATCCGATCGAAATTGTTTATATTATAGACAAGAAATCGGATGTCACTCTATCGATCGACTGAAAAAGGGCATTGATATTCAGTGCGAATTTGAAAATCAAGTTTACTTACTTAATACCGTTTTAAATCCTTGAATAGCCATCTTTTGTTCGATTTGAAATAGTCAACTTAATGAAGAACTACATCTTTCAATATCAGAGCAATGAGTACGATTTTTTAGTCAGTCCCTTTCCTCTCGTACCCAATGAGTGGCTTGGTCAAAGTGATTCATCACCATAAGATGCATTTAATATGACAGGTGTCAGAGTTTATCAAGGATAAATTTAGTCTTCTGAACACATTGATATTCTCAAAAATCATCAAGCCATCAAAACTAGTGACGACATCACATAGCAGGACATCAAATGAATATCATCTTGAGAGTCTTAAATCGTTGGAATAAATTAGAAAAAAGAACAATATGGTTACACTGAAATTCTTTTTTCAAGTGACATTCGAAAAAAATACGGTGATTACCTGTCATATTTTCAATCAATGAAGAAGAACATCACAACGAAAGATAATCAAACGAGGACACGAATTATCAAATTTGAAAAGATTAAACGTCGAATTCATGAACAAATTTTACGACACATTCTTAAACAATCATTGATGACTTGTTTGGTCGAATTCTCAGTAAATATTTTTGAAACAAGAAGAATTCGTTCGAAATCGCTTAGTTAATATAATATCTTGAAAATCTGAATGATTGTCTTGTGAAAAAGAAACGATTTTAATTATTGTTACCTAGATGACTTTTATAATGATAATTAATATCAATTCACATACTACTTCAAAACAATATGGATATAGGTCTTCTTCCATGCACACTCAACAAAACGCCACATCCTATGTGATTAAGCTCTGCTGAGCAATCTTACAGTCAGGGTGAATATTAACGAATTTCGTCTCGAGTTTGTTGACGAGCTGGTGACTGTCGTCATGTTGAAACTTTCACTTGATGTTTTGACTGACATTTGACGCAAAGACCTTCTCATATTCTTAATTTTATTGGAAAGTATTATTGACAACATCTTTAGATATCTTTTAGTCCATAGTGAGTTTTCGTTGAAAATTTTCAACTCCATTGTCATAATCTTCTATGATAGATTCAGGGTTCGCATAGTGACTTGTTATTGTTCAGTTGATAACTATAAACAGCAGTGGAGAAAACATACCTCTTTGTACGATTTTAGTTGTGTACTGTATGAGTCCGTGAACCACACTATAAACGACAAAACCTATACGATTTTAAGAAATTTATTTTATATAGTTCAATACGCAATAGTCACGCGTCATTTTCATATACCAAATACTCATCATTAAAATCTTGTACAACAGCTAATGGTAATTGATTAACATGTACTTTACTTGATGAGTCGATATGTTGTAAGGAATAACGACTTGTATACGTTCTTTGATCCTGAATTTAAATATTTCTAATAATTAAACGATTGTTCATTAGTAAAAGATGTTAATTGTATTGAAAAAACTGAAATCATTTAAAATGAACAGATTCATTTAATTCATATTGAACAATTAATTTTGATGAACTTTCTTGAATACCAATATTAGTTAATGAACAAATAAATTCAACTAGAATTTCTAAAGACAGCAACCACTGATTTCGTTTTAGGATTAAAAATGTAAAAAAGTTATTAACAAACTTGGCAAAAAACGACTAATACATTTCTTTCGACTAATGAAATTAGTAGAGGATACTATTAGAGATTCCTTGAAAAGTTTCAAGCTTTCTTTTTAAATTAACGCGCTGTTTACTAGGTAATAATTACCTAATGACCTGCAACAAATGCTTCGAGATAGCGCTTGATATCACTATTCAATCTTGCCCAGTCAGACAAGAGTTGAAAAAAACGGGTTTTTTCTTCGAATCAAATGATTTCCACAACGTGAACATTCACAAACTTCCTTTACTTTCCCAAAAAAAATCAAATTGCATAAAACATTAAAATGTGCGTTTTTTACGCGTAAAAACGTCGTTTTTTGCAACGCTTGTCTGACTGGGCAATGTATAATTCATATAAATAAAAAATAAGAAATAAAAAACTGCATTACTTATAATTATTAATTTTAATTTATATGCAAGTCCTATGAATTATTGACATATATGTTAAAACGTTTTTTTGCGAAGTTTTAACAATCGACTTTTTTTTTTAATTTTTTTGATTTATGAATTATTTCTTTTGACGCTTCCATGGTTTTTTTTATTCTTTGATGTCGTTTCATATTCTTTTCATATCTCTTTTTCTCATCTATCCATATTTAATTTTTTTTCTTCATGCTTTGCTTGTCATTTTAATTGATAGTTTCTCTTTTGAGATATTTTTTTCATGCACTTAAAGGATTGCGCCTTCATCTGTATCTTTAGTAAGAGACATTTATCTCCTTATCTCAAATGTCATGAGCGAGTAATATTTGTAATAAATCAACTATGTCAGATATTCATTCTTTACTTTTAATATTAAGAAAAGAGAGTAAATATTCTTCACCTGTAAACTTCGCCAGCTCACAGTATCAAAAATAACTAGAAAATGAACAATGATAGTGTATTACTGTTAGTCTTTTCTATGCACATATCGATTAGTCTTAAACATAGTATAGATATAAATGGAATCTTATCTATATGTTAGTTACTTCCTTCCTCAAGTTCACATGTTGCTAGACATTCGAGCTTTCAAAATAAGAAATCTGTATAGAGATAAAACACCAATTCTAAATTTCGATTTATTATCTGAGAATCTATTCAAAATTATGCAATAAGAATTTTTCTATATTCAAACTTGAAAATTAAATGAATTACAAGAAAACTTGAGTGGTACAATTTGAAATAGATTAACAAAGAATAACATCTAATCAATATGATAGTGTTACAGAATCGAAACCACGCAGACGCAGCTAAAAAAAATCATCATGGTAATCTCTCAAAGTATCTTAACGTATAGAGTTATTATGAGCCCGTAAAAATATTGAGCGCCCTATTAATGTCTGGAAATATCCGACGAAAATAACACCATATAGCTGTATATTTTTTTCATTTGTATTTCTCAGTATGTTAAACCATTAAAAATTCCATGAATTGTTTTAATGCGTTTCTTACGTGTTGAAACACATTAGATATTTGATGCATTATAACGCATTTTATTGCTACTTGTCTGCATGGGCAGGTGGAAAGAGAATAAAACTGTAATTTATTATTTATTAGACAAATGTATTTAACGTATATCACAATAACTCATACGTTTATCATTTAATAATTAGTCTTTATTCATGTGAAAGATAAAAAAAATGCAGAAACTAAGAAATAAAGTTAGAAAGAGAAGAAAAGAAAAAAAGAAAGAATAAGAATCCAAATGGCATTTTCATTCAATGAAGATTGTTCGATAACTTCACATCCATAAGAAATCGACCAAATTTTAACCATATTCGAAAAGTATAAAGAAGTACGCAAAGAAATAAATGTGTAAGAACAGAGCTCCCAAACAATTTTTTGCCAATGTCCGATCGAATCAATTAGTAGTTTTCATTTTGTTTTTGAAAATCAGAAATATTTGATTTCGAGCAAGTCGAAATGTTAATCAAAATAAATAAACATCGTCCATTTTTAAAAACATAACATATAAATCGCAATATTTCATAAAATTTTCAAACTTTAAAAAAAATAAAAGTTTGAAAATTTCATGAAATATTTCTATTGATAGATTATAACTACACGAATTTATCATTTATTTAAATAAAAATTTTGTCTTCTTAGAAATTAAACAGGCGACTTCTCGTAAAAACAATGAAAACTATTTATTAATTCGATTAGATATTGGCAAAAACTGATCTTGAGTGTTGATCATTAATCTAGCGTTTAAACAACGCGTAGGCTTTTGCGAATCACTTTGTATTTTTCCTTTTTTTTCATAACGTATGTAGTTTCAAGAGATTTTCTAGAAATATTTACTTCTCCGTTTAAAGAATAGGAATTTATGAAAAGAAAACGATCATTATGAGCATTCCCGTTATTTACTCCAAAACGCATTCCTTACAGCACGATATCTTTTCGAATGAAACAGTACGATCCTTACAGAAGCAAGGAAGAATATTCTTTCTCTTATCTACTGTTTGATCCATTTAAAGTAACTAGTAGGTGCTTACAAATCATAGCTACATAGGAGTCACTCATGGACAATACAACTGTAAACAACAGCACGACTGAGACTTCAGTTGTTCGGCTCGAAACACTGGTGACACGTTTGGTCAAATTCGGCATACTTCTCACATTCGAAATTCCATCTGTTCTCTGTTCATTGTTCATCTTCTTCTGCTTTATACGCGAACGTGAATTACAACGATGGCAGAATCATGCTTTCATTCTCTTATCTATATGTAACTTTTGCTCTACTTCTAATGAACTACCCATTACGCTCGCTTTTTTCTTCGTCGGTTATGTACGATTGGCCACACATTCTTTTTGCTTCTATTGGATCTTTCTCAATTATACTCTCTCAGGCATTTCACTTTATCTGATGATTGCTGCATCACTTGAAAGATACATTCTTATTTTTTGGTCACGTTACTTTCATCGAACTGTTTTGCGCCGTCAACTCATTCATTATATTCCACTTGTATTTGCTATCACATTTCCAATTGTCTGGTATGCAGCGCTTCTTCTCTTCTATATGTGCCCACCTGGAATAGGTTTCAATTATAACTTTTTCGTATGTGGTGGTGCATGCTATCAAAGTAGCAAAATTTGGGCAACTATTGATTGGATTCTAACGACTCTCATTCCCGTTCTTTTGATTACCATTATTAACATTCTATTGTTAACTCAAGTCTTTTGGAGAAAACGACGCGTTCGTCAGGTACTCACCTGGCGAAAGACACGAAAAATGATTATTCAACTTTCTGCCATTGTTTTTCTCTATTTAATTACTCAAGTGCCAATGGCTATATTATCCGTTATTGCAGTTTTCCACACACTGCACGAAGATATCATGCATATTCTGTTGATATGGTTATATCATTTACCGTATTTTATTTATCTCTTTAGTCCAATTTTCTACATAATGACAACAAAAGAATGCTATGCTTCTTTTCGACGAATTATTAATTATATTTCAACCAACAATCAGATTCAACCCAATCTATGAAAATTAGTTTATATCCGAATATTATCCAAATAAAAAAAAACTCTAATTTAACTGTAAACAGATTGGAAAACGTGCGAATGTCATATCTTGATCATAAGTGTTCCGCATGAGTGTGGGTGTGATTTTTGGTCTTTTTCTTTCCAACAGCATCGATACC
>CAJNOP010000616.1:81493-98069 GCA_905250075.1 Rotaria sp. Silwood1 | reverse complement strand
CTATCTCACGAAGATATGCAAAATATCCACCGAGAAAACTGTTTGAAATTTTGTCGTATTCTTTTAGTCTATATGAATATGAATAAATCAGACATTGATCTTCTTCAGCCTCTAAAAAATAATCAACACAAGATATAATTTTGATTATCTGGAAAATCTTCATTTGATGATAAATTAATTCGATTATAAAGACCAAATACAAATCGAAGTTTTCTAAATTCAACATTCGCTATAAATGTGGTATCATAATCATTTCATCATATCGAACTGTATTCACATCACAATGTAACGAAAAACAATTTAAATTAGGTACCCAGTCAGACAAACGTTGCAAAAAAACGGCGTTTTTACGCGTAAAAAGCGTACATTTTAACATTTTATCAATTTGATTTTTTTTCGAAAAGTAAAGGAAGCTTGTGAATGTCCACATTGAGGAAATCATTTGATTCGAAGAAAAAAAACCGTTTTTTTTCAACTCTTGTCTGACTGGGTTTTCTTTATCAACAAATTCATTAAATAATTTATTGGTTAAATCGTTGAGTTGAAATCATTTCAATGAGATTATAAAATTTTTACTACAATTTTCGAATAAAACTCTACGTTCTATATTCATTAACATATTACTTCGATTTATATTTAAACCAATGCTTATTAATATCTATCGTGATAAATTAGAAAAAGAAAGCCTATACCGTTGAAATAGTTCAATATCATCTGCATTTGTTTTCACTTATTAATATTGTTTAGATACTCTTAATTCTTATCGTTCATCAACAAAATCATACTTATTTTTATTAAATATTATTTCTATGAAAGAAGCAGTTTTTAGTATGTTCGTGTACATCATGTACTTGATTACAGATATTTTCGGATTTATCTTGAAAATTCAATATTTATCCTTGATCATTACCTTCGTTATATATTAAATAAATTTCTAATGTGATCAATGGAATATAGACATAATTCATTGGCAGATCGTCAACGAACTCTAAGTATATCGATCTGTGCCTATGAACAAGAATAAAAGCCAATTATGTTTTTATCTTCGGCATTTAATATCGTAATTTTATAGGATATAAAATGAAACTGACTATTGTGTTTTTGTTGAAAGTGAACAAGATTTATTACAGAAATTATTTGTCATGCAACAACACCCACACCTCAAACCTAGACAATTACTTTCTGACAACGGATTGTAATCATATTGCTATTGGTGAGAAAGTAGGCCGTACCAAGATTGCTTCTCATCTTGAAAATCAGTTGTTGATTCTCATAAAATTTTTCACAAGTATCCAAAAGAAGAAAAGAACTCTTTTTCTTAACTCGTATTCTTTTCACCATTTTGAGTCTCATTACACACTCGCTTGAAGAAGTTGACCATTGTTGACACAAAAATCAGTTTTGAGTAAAACTTAAAAACTTTCATTTCTACGTTATACTGGATGAGCCAAAAGTTTTGCGACATTTTTATTTTGCATGTATCTCCGTTTAGGAACATTTCCTATTTTAAATTGACGAAGTTATCTCTTGATATTGTTTTGTGCAATATTCTTTTTAGTTCATATCTTTTTTTTTTTGTTAAACATATTTTTGAAGAACATCACTAGAAAAACTCCTTCTGAGGAAGTTGTGCCATGAAAAGTAGACACAAAAGTCACAAAGATTTTTATGATTAAACTTAGAATGAATAATAACCATTCTGTTTTAATAGACTCTCTACACTCCTGCTTTTTGCAAATATTGTGCTCAAGAATGAATGAACAGTATCTGATATAGCCTATTTAAAAATATTGAAAGTATCTCAGATTCCTTTAATGGGACAAAGTGTGCGACAATACACATCTTCATCTTAATTGGTTTATTAAAATTTCAAAAAGAGATCAACACATTTGATTATTGTAATTTCGATAGAGCATTAAATGAGAAATCTCATCATGTTCTTGAATACAGATACATGCAAACCAAAAATGTCGCAAACTTTCGGCTCACCCGGTATATATATATTTATAATTGGATGTCAATAAGAAACATGACCAGATCCGAATTCAAGCACTAAAATTAATCGCGACATGTAGAACTCTGCTGCTAACTACTAGGAGTAGATAATGTATGATTTATTCTTTGTTTAACACTTTATTCTGTTTATGACCATTGTTCGTTATCAAATATCAATCATCGAAAGATACTTATGAAAAAATCTATAAATGTCAGTACCATTGCACAACTCAACGTGAGAGCGTATGTGTAGATTTGACCAATAAGAAAGACCCACACCCTTAAATTACAAAAAGATAATTTATTTTTAAAGTAATAACAAGGAAAACATGTAAAGCATAAGATTATTGTAATTTGATTTGAATTATAGACATAATTATTCATTGCTGACAGTATTGTCTTATTATATATCAAATCATTTCGACTGCAATGATGACAAAATGTTTCAGTTCCCATGTTTATCCTCCAAGAATATATTAATAGGTGTAACAATATAAACTAGTTTATTTCTATAATACTCTAAAAGTCTTTATGTCATACTTTTTAAGAACTTTATTCAGAAGACTTACCTAACATTTGATGCATATGTTGGTCGAAACATTACCGATAGTTAAATTCTGCTCATTAAAATCATAAGCAATACCTCTCATGTTTGGTTAACTATTGACAGATAAGTATATGTCCACAAGTAAAAAATCAAAGATGGTAACTCTTACTTTCTTATACGTTGATTAAATAACAAACACTATTACCATATATATATGTGTCTAGTCTGCAATTACAGATATATGAATCATTAGATCAAGGTCTAAATGTAAATCCACAAGTGTACTGAGCATAGTTGAATCAAGATCAATTTTCTTAAGACAAACAATAACTTCGTATTGCTTCTCCAAATTTTTCAAAGAAAATTAATAATGGTACATATTTTATTCCTGATGCATCCCCTATGAGTAACAATGTTACACTTCAATAATCTATAAAATAGAGGCATCCAAGGAAGAGCAGTTGCTACCTAAACTAATAACGAAAAAGAAAGCATAATTAGTAATTAAGAATATCATCTAAGTTGTGTTCTAAAACAAAGTTTGAGTCAAGATACTTCTGAAGACATTCGAGATCGAACAGTCGAGTTCGAAGACTATTCAACCACTTTCAAATGTTAAGGATTTACATAATTGTTCAAGCCTTTCTTGAGCTATATGGATGATGATCAAAGTATTTTCAAGATTTGATTAAGTTCAAACATTTGTGAATATGATTAACTTTCTTATAGGATGTCTATATTCATTCAGCTTTTAAATCATTTATTTTATTGTATATTAATTAATTGAAAATGATTTCATACAAAGCAGAAGCCAAACAGTTCAAATTTAATGCATGTCTAAATAATTTCTTAATCGTTATTATTGATCACAATGGAAAATAGTTTATTAATTTACAATTTCTTTGATTTATCCTTATCATAGTATTTTTCTAGATATTTGTTAACAAGAAAAAATTGTATAGAATTATATATATAGAAGTGCTTTCACTACGATATTTATAAGATTCAGCTAGAAAAAAAAAAGATGTAAATGCTTTATATCTATGAAATTAATTTATAATTAATTAGTGACAAAAATAAATTACATTATCTTTTTCTAATACATAATAATTTTGTTGATGTTCATCTTTACTATATTAATAAAACATTTTATCTAATATATCTTCAGCTACTTAGAAGAAAAGATTGTTGACATGTCACACATGTAAATCAATAGATATACGTTTTTTTTTTTCTTTTGTTCTTTATCACTATACAATATATGAGTCATAGTAAATAGAACGAAAAAAAAAAAAAGAAAAGTTTACTATGCAATATTTGCCTGTTAGTCGACTATAAAAGCTACATGAAAACATAGCAAACATTAAGATTGTACTTCACAGGATCATTTTCTGTAGTACATATCGACAAAACACCCATAGCCAAAGAAGACCCAAACAAACCACGATGATGAGTGGCAGTGGTTCTTCTTGAGCGTGAAGTAGGATGGGGCTGCTCTCTTCTCGAGAGCTCGGCCTGCTTCCTTTGATGATCGCACCTTGTTGCATCCATCGTGATACGACAAGGAGGGAAGCGACCACATTCAGAGTGGTTGGCTATGGTGTTTACATTTCTTTTTATTAAATCAAATGAAAAAACAAGAAAAAAAAATATTTTATACGAATCGGTTATAACAAATACACCAATAGACCACAAACAGTTAATTTTTTACTATTATAATCTCTAATAAAACAATACACCAATACATTATTTCTCTTTTTCTTTTTTCAGTATGTTTACAAAATTGTAAATAGATTAATTTTTTTTGTCTGACATTCATATTAAGAAGATAATTTGTCTACTTGAATTCAATGCATTAATCAATAAACTTTGTCTGTATATAATAAGAGTTGAAATGACTTTCGATAATTTGACACATCACTAATTTAATTTTATCATCGTACTATACCATATAGAATCAAATTCTATAAAAGAATATCAAACGAACCATCTAATCATCTGCCGATGTCACATACAAAGCTTTGACTTCGCTTTCTTTTCTAATAAATTTAATCCTTCAACAACACAAACCATAAGACGATTGGATGATCGGCAATTCAAAAAAAAAAAAAAGGAAACGTTCTTTTTCATTGACAGATGTGTCTGAACTAAAGATAAAGTTTGTATACATTATTCATTTTCTTCAAGGACATAATATATTATGTTCTTATACAAAATGATGATGATTACAAATGATAAACATTAATTACTTAAGACAAAGCTAGATTAAAATAGAAATTTGATCGTGCGTTACATATATAACTTTATTTGACTCAAGGTTTTTTTTTTTTTTCTTTTTACACTCTACTTACAAACGGATCTTCTCGCGGAATAATCGTTGTAATGAATAGAAAGATAAAGTCTAATTAGGGCGTGCCAACTATGTCAATTAAAAAGAGAAATGACAGTCAGCACGAAAATGATTATAACGTTTCTTTTTTATATTGATCAATTGAACACGCACATGTGTATGTTTTTTTAATTTTTATTCTACATTATATTTGATCAGCTAAAAAGATAGATGATCATGAAACTAAGATCCATTAGCTAATGATAATAACCGGTAGAAAACGATACAATAACCATGATCAGTCGTTTGTTTTCTCTTCTCTCTCTCTTTTTCTCTTATGACATTCATATAGCTATTGAATACTCATCTTTTTTTTTCTCTCTCTCTCTCTCTCGTTTTTTTCATCGTTCTCTTTATTGAATACAAGAGAAAAAGAATGAATGAATAAAATCATCTCGTTTTTCCATTTTTTTTTTATTACTACAATTAAGTTTTTACTTCTGTGAAACAGCTCATTGTGATAGCTGCTGTTACGATAGACAATGTGACAGGCGTAGGTATATAGCATAAATTTTTAAAACCGACGTCACAGATGTCTTAAGATGACAATCATATAAACAGACATTATAACTTGCTTGTTCATACATAGGTAAGAGATATCAGATTTGAATTCTAGGTTATATATTTTTTTTTCTAGATATCAAACGATGAAGATCATTGATAATGATTTGCAATAAAATTCTTTATATTTTATTGATGTTAACAACATTGAGTAAGTTTAAAAGAAAATAGTTTCATAGGCAAATATATTTATTGAACCGTTTTATATTAAAAATTAGTTTTGCTAATCAATTATGTATGAAATAAAAAAATGAATAAAATTTAATCACCCTTAGGCATTTTTAAACGAGAGGGGGAAAAAAATGAATCGATTTTCAATTTCCGCATTGAAAATATGTGTCAGAGATAGTGTTGACATTTTGATTGTTTTGTTCTCACTCAACTCGTTCGTTCTATCCCGTTGGATAAGTTCAACTTATTCATTATAAACAAAAAAACCAAACATTATTCTCTTACATCTCTGTTAGGATTATATGTTTGCATCACTTTTATACTTTAAAAAGAAGAAGAAAAAAGAAAAAAAGGTTCAAGTGCTTTTTGAGACTATGGTCAGTTGCTTGTATATTTAATAAAAAAGAAAAGGTCATGATATATGTATAAAGAAAATCTATACTGTTTCATTGACACTTCAAAGTGATAAATCTTTGTAGATTATAGTCAAAGGTTATGATTGATTAATATTTAAAAGATCTATTTTAGGTCTTTCATCATATTCATTATTATCATCTTGTACTATTTCTTCATCATTTATTGGTATATGGATACAACCAGGTCTTATTGATTTAATAACAATTAATAATACATGGTTTTCATTAAAAGGAACATGTTTACATGGACAACAAGATATAAAATATAAATATATTTATTATAATGAGTAGATTATAATATTTTATAAAAAAAAAATATGACAATTTTTATTCTTATCTTAGACAAACAAGATGTAAACGTTGTATACTTTTTATTCCAAGACATTCAAATGCATTACAATATCGTGAAAGTATGTATTTGTACAGAAAATAAAATTAAAAAAAAACCTATCATCATGTCATTATAATTATAAATTACTATCGATCAATATGTACAGATGGCATTTTTTTTTATTCTTTATTGATGTTCTATACATGCAATGTTTCATCTACAAATGATAGTCACGTATTTCCGCTAGTACAGCAATAGAAAGAGAACATTATATTTTATTCAATTTTTTTTTTTTTTGTTTCTCTCATTATTAATAATAATTTTGTCTATTTCTAGGTGAATGCTTCGATGCAGATGATGATGATAATAGTCGTATTTGTGGTTCTATTACACCTGATACAGTATTATATACACTCTTCCGGGGTAAGATAGACTTTTCAAAAAAAAAAAAGAAAGAAAGAAAAGCCTAATCTGCTCATCAAAATTGATATTCATTAATACAAAAAAAAAAAAAAAAAAAATCTAATAGTGCATAGAGGGAATAATAATACTCTCTTGTGAATGGACTAGACATTGGCCGACATGTAGTGTTCACTGACCTAGATAAACACAGGAAATGAATACAGCTCCCGGCACCATTCGATCATTCTGTCAAAATGAAAGATTGAATATTGTTTTCTTTTGTGAAAGACTATCTAAATATAATGTTGAAGTCTATAGAATAGAAATTCGTACTCATCATCACAGACAGTCGGTTTCTTTACTCAGAACTGATTGAATATGATACAGAACATTAAATAGACTATATTTTAAAATATATACGTTGCATATCTGAGACAGCTACAGATATTTAATCTCGCGGGAATTCCAGTAACAGTCTTTTCTTTTTTTTGTTTGTTTTTATAAAGATAATGCTGAACCAATTCCATGTCCATTTGATCAAATATGGTATTTTAAAAAAAGTCATCAAATATCTTCATTATGTCAACCAAAAGCATTTCATAATTGTTTATCATTAAATACATTTCAAATATTATATAATAATCGATGTCAATCAAATAAAGGTTTATTTTTATTATAGTTTATTTAAATATATTCATTATAAAATAGATATAACAGCAATATGTATTGCTCAATTTTCTGATGGAAATATGAATTATATTATATCTCGAAATTTAAATCAACGAAAATTTATTTGTTTTGTAAAATTAAATTTATTTTTATTAATTATTTATTATATTTTTATAATTTAGTCATATACAAAAACAAAAATTAATGAAAAAAGTTCACTACCAAATGAAGTTTATTTATCTGAAGATGAAACTTGTAGAAGTTTATTAACAAGAGAATCAGCTCTTATATTAAATGTTCTATCAAGTAAATTATTTTATAAGAAATTATAACAAACAAACAAATCATAACATATTTTTTAGATAAATATTATGAATCAAAAGTTCAAATGCCAGATTGGACACAAGGCATATGGTTATCAATTAGAACAGATCGTATTAATACAAATACATTTCTTATCAATCAAAGTCAACTTATAATGAAAATGAATGATGATCAAATAATAAAATATGATCTTAAATTTCAACGTATTATACAAAATCAACAACAACATGAAAAAAGTATTTATATACGAGCAAAATCTTTAGAACAATGGTAAAAAAATGATTAGAAAGATTAAATAAATAAGATTTTATTTTTAGTTCATCAATATTTTATTGTATTAAATTAATCTATCGATCTTCAGCCGTTATTGATCTTTCTATAGGTATATTACATTTATCAAATATTAAATTCATTCAAAGTTTAGATAATAAGTCGTACTTGCTAAGTGATAAAACGCTCTTGTAAAATAAAAGATTTCATTGAGATTAATTATGTAAATATAAAATTTTATAGTTCTTAAATTTATATCTCAAGAAATACTGGAAAAAAAAAGCTTTTTATAGTCTGAATAGGACCTATCTAATGAGGCAAATCTTATCTCGAAATCAATTGAATACTTGATGTAAAGATGAAATCTAGATTTTTATAACAACCGGTATTGGTCTAAGTAGATTTTCCTACATCAATTTATGTAATAGAAAGTAGTCAATCAATAAGTTAGACTGAATAACCGGTATCATTTTCTATTCAGCAATATTCTTCAGGGTGACGCGAGTCAAACCATTTTTTGCTTTTTGTCTACTTTAATAAAGAACATTAACAATGAGTTCTTCCTAGTTTTTATACACAACAACAAAATAAGAATAGTTCCATATAGAACACGAGAGCCCTATCAAACAATAAAATACTAGCAGTAAAATCAATTCTTCTCTTCTTGTTACATTTCAAAGACGTTAATATTTAAAATATTATATGAACAACACGATTTCATTAAAAGATAACTGTGATTTTAAAAAAAGAAAAATAAAATCTCCGATATATATATATATGTTATAAATTATTTCAGGATTTGATGAACATCAATGTAAAGAAAATCATATACATTATACTCTATTTAGTAAGTTATCTATTTTTCTACTCTTTTTTTTTGTTAATTAATAATTTATTTAATTAGAACCTATGACAAAATCAAATATTTCATGTCCACAAATTGGTATTTATAAATCATTAAATCCTCTTCGATCACCTTTACCTATTTCAACATGTTCAATTGGTCTTTGGTCTTTATCAATTGGTTGTCAAAGAATAAATCCAAATGAATTAACATTAACTTCATCTTGTCGTCATGATATTGTACCTGATGTACAAGTTATAACATCAATTAAAGGTATATGTCTTGCATCATGGCGTACAGATCATCGATTTCAACGTACAATGATTCTTTATGACAAAACAAAAGCATTTTGTTTGGTAAATGAAAAATTTTAAATATCTTTTTTTTTTTAAACACGTTCTAATAATATTATAACGTCTAGTTATAAAATACTGGATATACTTTCTTAAAATGTCTACGAAGTGAAATATTCGAACGAGTATTTGAAGAAATATCGACATCTTCAGTATCATAACCAAATATAAAAGATTTTGAAGAGCATTTTCTATGCAAATTTAAATTAATCTCGAAGAAAATACTTCCGGAATAGATTTTACTAATAAAAATATATCCCATAACTAGGATTGATTTGAACTCTGTGGCTAGTACAAGCGTCTCAGACGTAAACTACATCTCAAAAGTCAATTTCAAAAAGAAAGTTATAATTAAAATGAACTTGTACAAAAAGTTGTATCCAGTATTGAATTTCTAGAAGATAAAGTAAGAAGAAAACAATTTGTCCTTGATTAATAAGAATAACTAGATGATGTTTTACATTTTACTCCTATAGATATTCCATTAGAAATTATTATTTTGTTTAAAATATTTTCTTTAGATTCAACCATTAAAATCAATGACAGCTAGTTGGATTTTATCTGAAACCAGTTGTACAAATATTGGTTTATTATCAATTAATGTCGAAAATAGTTTACGTTATATAGATAATTGTCAAAATAATAATCATTTACTATTGCTATCATCATCATCATCAAATATTTATTCAGTACAGCGAATATTTTATTTGTTGTTTTATTTAACTATGAAAGTATTAATATTTGTAAATGTGTTGACATAATAAAACAAAAAAACGAAACAAGAATTTCTAAGGAATGTATTATATATTTAAATGAAACGACTTTAAACAGATAAGATAGATTAAGAGAAAATGAATTTTCTGTCTTTTAGAATAATGATTTTAATCTGAATCATCATCTTCACCATTACCATCATCATTCTGTTGAGTATTACGTGGTTTATAATTAGAAAAAATAACTAGAAATAAGCAAAAAGAATGAATAACAAATATGTTGAGTTTAAAAAAAAACAAAATTTACCTTTATCTTCTAGTATTGATCGAATATTTGGATCATGAGTAAGATCAAGTGGTGTTTTATTATCTTGATTACGAATACGTTTATCAGCACCTAATAAATTATTACATAAAAATAAAGAAATCAATAAATATTCTTTCTTTTTTTTTATTTGTTACCATTTTCTACGAGCATTTGAACAATATCTGCATGATTTTTCCAACTAGCTACATGCAATGGTGTATCACCAACATTGTTCTAATAAAATATATAAGAAAAAAAAAAGTTATGTATGAATTTTTCTTCAAAATCTATTAGATAGAACATAACAAATTTTGTCATTTTGTTTTGATACATGAAAAAAAGTGAAAGTTACTAATTTGAAAAAACTATCAATAGATTCGAATTCATGAATCTCGATTGCTTTTGATTGAATCTTTAAAGAGAATTTTCTTCGCTTTCCAACTAATTTTAACGACTTTATGGCACGATGAGTAGAGTAAAAATTGTGATAGTCTCAACATACCATTGTCTCTGATAAAACTAAAAATTTGGTAACAGATACTAGACATTGTTTGAGTTGCCTAGGTTTTTTTTCTACTAAAAGTTTCAGTTTTCTTTTTAAAGAATTGAATGATCGAAACCAGGTTATTAACTCAATCCGAATCTGTCATATAACTGAAAAATTCATTAGTTTTAATTTTTCGCTTTTAACAAAAAAACAAAACAATGTTTTCAGATTGTCTCGTATCCGTTTGAGATATCTTATACACCGTTCAATAATCTTTCGTCTTATCAATCTTTTTAGAATAAAATTTTAAGTATTGATTTCATTGTAAACAAAAAAAGAAACTATACCTTTTGGTTGATAATTGATAATGACAGAGGTAACAATAATTTAACACAATCCATATCACCTGAATAACACGCCCAATGAAATGGTGTGTTGCCTGCTTTATCAAGACCAAGAACTGACGCCTAAATTACATATAAAAATTATTTTTATATAAAATAAGTTTTGTATGAGTGATACAAAGGCCCCTTTTAATCTACGTGTACATGTCTAGATCTATGTAGCGCTCTATTCAAGACTGGTGATTATCGTCACTATTGTATTTCTATTTTGTACCTTATTAGCAAGTGATTGCTGAAGAAATTCAATATTGCCACGTTTAGCTGCATCATGTAATGCATTTGTAAGTTTTTCTGTACTTTCTTCAACTAAATTATAAAGTTGAATAAAAAAAAAAAAAAGTTTTAAAAAAAGACTCAACGAATGTAATATATTATCTACCATAATTTTTGGGAATAAGACCACCTGTACGATTTTTATTAGTTGTAGCCAAATACCAATCTTTATATTTTGCATCATCAGTTACATAAAGTATTTCACCTTCTTCAAATGATAATTCTTCTGGTGAACGTGCTAAACATTTAAATCGATTAGATTGTTCTTCTCAATAAACAATAATTACCTGTATAACTATACAAAGCTTTAACAATTGAAACATAACCTGGTTTCTACAAAAAAAAAAAAAAGAAAAAGTCATGAAAATAAATGATTAAATCTAGAAATTTCTAAGAAAATATTACTGCTGGTATTGGCGGTGGAGCTCTATGTCCAACAACACTCATCTAGAACAAAAAAAAAACTCAGATTTATTTTCCCTACGGTTAGGAAACATATCACAAAAGAAAAAAGGAAGAAAAAAAAACATGCTCAAGAAACAACTAGTGGTTGATGCATATCAAGATTATCAAATAATAATTTTCGTTGTGTTAAACTTCCACGATTTGGATGTCTAAACGAAACAGCAAAAGAACACATAAAATATCTTTTCTTTTTTTTTATAATCAAAATATTCTGATTTTATTCTTACTTATATAATAATTGAAATATTCCAGTACCAATACGTATTGGTATACCCATTATAATACATTCAGATACTCCACATATAGTATCTTTTTGTCCATGATAAGCAGCATCATATAAATGATCAATAGTACGTTCAAATGATGCAAGCATTAAAACACTTTCTTTCATTTTCGCTAATCCATTTCTTGTCATACCAAGTACTTCACCCTAGATAAAAAGAAAATTCTTAATACAGAAGACAGGTCAATAACTAATGATTAGATTTATAACACTATCTTTCGGTTGATTGAAATAGTCAACGGCTGTTAAAGATAATCAATTTTTCTTTATCTATGAATTCACATGGAGAACATAACTCTAATATTTTGGGTATTGTTTGTTGAAATCGTATGTCAATGTCATATAATTTAACTAGTTTGTAGCGCTTTTCAAATGCTATCAAACTATATAAGAACTAGCCTGACAGATGATATTGACACACCATTTCAGTGAAACAATACTCGAATTATGAGCATATCAGAGTTATGTGCTCTATGTGAAGTCATATTGAACAATGTCAGTCTTTAAATGCATAGATAAAGAAATGCTGGTCATCCTCAACAGTCATTGAGTATTTGAACTGGCCAAGACATAGTATAAACAAGTGTTATAGTCGATTGCTTTCCTTTACGTTCAATTAGTACAAAAATTTTACTTTATAAGTCATTAAATCAGCTAGAAGCATAACATGTCTAACATCAAGACCAATACCATGTGAACCCATTGTATAAACAATTTCATTAATAATTGTTGTTCGTGCTGCTTCAATACCCAAACAACGAAATACTTCCATTGTATTATTTGATATTGTTTTATTAGCATTAACACCTTGTATACCCATAACATCTCTCATACCTTCACCTTCGACAAATAATTTATATTTAATACCATTTTTATCATCAAGAGTTATAACAGCACGATCAACTGTTGATATACCTTTAACAACAATATTTGGTAAAACTTCTTTATAACGTTTGATTGTATAATACATATTTCCTTTTGATGTATCATTAACATGTAATGTAATTATATCAGATGATATTAATTCTAATTGATTATATTTAACTTTTTTCATTTTTTTATCTGTAACAATTGAATCTATAATTGACATTGGTGTTATTTCAAGTTGTAATAAACGTATACGATCAAGATCAAGTTTTATTAATAAATAACAATCATCACATTCATATACTTCTTCAATATATTGTGAAATTTGACCAAGATATGTTTTTTCAATACGACCTTTAACTTTACGTGCAAAATTTTGATCTTGTTCATTTATTAATTCAGTTGTAATCAATGGAGTCGAAGGTGTTTTAACAGCATTTATTATTTCTTTTATACGTGGTACACCAAGTGTTATATTCATAGAAGCAACACCAGCAAAATGAAAAGCTAAAAAAAGAAATAGGATTTTTTTTCTTCTTAAAATTTCTAATTTCTATAAGATTGAGAAATATTCTTGTATCAACTACTCAAAATTTATCTCTGATTGGCTCTAGTTGTTATCGCTATGTATTAATAGTCCAAATAAACTTATATAACAAAGCTAGAACTATTAAATAATGGTCAGCGTTTTTCAATGAACGTGACAGGAAAACATCCGAAGTGATTTATTGCTTTTGAACTTATAGTTTGTAGGCAAGGATCAACACAAAAAAGATTCAAGTTTATAGGCATCCTATAGAAACTTAAGAGACTATCAGGATGTCGAGACTCTTTTTCGTCATCGGATTTTTTTTAACTTGAAACGTTTTTCATAAATAGATCTCGTAATTTTACAAATATTGTGAAAGTTTTAGTGATCAAAAATGAATGTCTTATTGAAATATTTTGTTTTCGATTTTTCTGATTGTTTTTAAAATCTCATTCGTTTATAAGTATAGAATATTTTAGAAAGAAATTCATTGTCTTGACTAGAAACTTCACGATATCATTAGAATCAAATGTTTACTTATACACTAAATTTCACGGCAAAAAAAGTTTTTGCCAAGATCTGCAGAGACAAACTCTTTTTTTATTTATTTTCTAGACTACAGAGTCTTTCCTTATTTATTCAAACAAATGAATTAAAACGTGATATTCATGTTCGGAATCTATGCATATCCAATATGATACTTTCAGGATAAATTTCATATTCGTATATACGATGCTAACTCATGAATAATTTGTTTCGTCTTCTTATGAACACAATTAGATGATTAAATATTACAAATAAAATTTATTCAAAGATAACACATCAGTTAACCTCTGCAAAATTTTTGCTCTCGTAATATTGGTAAGCTGATGATGAAGATGAAGCCAAAAGAGAAAGTAAGAAGTCTATACTCTATATAAATTCGATATTTTTTTATTTGTTCGTAGTTCGAACTAAAAACAGTAGAAAAAGAAATATCATGAAAAGATTCGTTGGAAAAGCTATAGTCAAAAAAATTTCTAATATAATAATAAATACAAACTTTTTAATGTCATTTGTGTTGCTGGTTCACCAATACTTTGTGCACAAAGTGCTCCAACAGCTGTACCAGGTTCAAGTCGTGCTCGACCATATTTATATTTACATAATTGAAGAAATTCATATAATTGTGATTTTGTACATCGTTCAATTTCATAAAGAACATTTGGTATTGAACGTTGTTTTTTATTTGAACGATTTATTATTATTGTTGATACACGTTTTTGATTTAAATTTGATTGTAATTCTTGTTCATCTTCTTCAATAATTGCCATTGAATTATCATTAATACGATATTTTATTCGAAATTGATCAACTTTTAATGAAACATTATGAATAAATTTAATAATTTGTGATTTATATTCTTCATCCATAATTGAATATTCATTTTGTTGAAGTTGTTGATAAATATAATCATTCATATCATTTCCATTTAATGGATATTCATCATTATAACGATATTTAGCTCGTACATGTTGATAAATACGTTCATAATCAACAGGTTGATCTTTACCTTCAAGAAATATTGGATCTAATGAATCACCACCATATGTAAATTGTACAATATCATTTGTACTTGTTCGTATAGTCATATCATATTGACAACATAAATCTTCAAGACATTTAACAAGACGACGTTGCATATAACCTGTTTCAGCTGTTTTTACAGCAGTATCAACAAGACCTGAACGAAAAACAAAAGAAAATTTTCATCTTTATAAAATAATGATTTATTTGTTTTTTGTACCTTCACGACCACCCATTGTATGAAAGAAAAATTCTGTTGGTGTTAAACCCGAATAAAAACTATTTTCAACAAAACCTTTTGCAGCTGGAATCTTTGCTAAAAGATAATATTATGAATATGTTTATTTTCTTCAAAAATAAATAGATAAAATTTTTAATATAAACATACAATCTTTTTCAAAATGTGGTAATGAACGATCTTCAAATCCATTTGGTACTCGAGATCCACTTATAGCTTGTTGACCAACACAAGCAACCATTTGAGATATATTAATATTTGATCCTAATAGAAAAAAATTATTGATTTAAAAATATATTTTTATATAAAATTATTTCTACTAAATTGTATTAAATTCGAATGTTAGATTATCTTTAGATAAAGAAATATTTCACATATAAATTTTTATTATACTTGAATAGAAATTCTAATTGATTAATTTAAAAAATTTCTACAATTAAATTCATGAAAGAACTACAAAAAGAAAAACGTATTTTAAGAGAGTATGTATTAATTTTTTATCAATTATATTATGAAGAATAATTTCAAAATATGTATAATATTTTTGATACTATGAAATTGAAAGAATACATTGAACTGATATTAATGATTCAATTTAGTTTTGTCACAAAACAACTTCCGATCATTGAAACTGAATCACAAACTTGAATTGAAATGAAGGTGTGAGAAACTTAGTGACAGAAAGAAATTTAAAATAGACTAGAAAAATCTTAAAACTTCTTTTCTGTGAATTCATATTAGAGATGTTTTTACTGAATTTTTTTGACTTATTGTTAAGTATTTACAAGCAAAATCAAATAATGGTTAATTTTTTAGTAAACACTTAAAAATGAATCGAAATATTCATTAAAATTTCTCTAACTTGGAGTTAAAGATTTTTAGGATTTTTCTAATCTTCTCTGTAAATTCAATATAAGCTCAAAAGGCAATATATACTTGAAAAAGTATCTCATCGTCTGGGTCATTGTGTGTCCTATTCGTCTATCTACTACAATTATATACATCTTTTGTTTTAACTATCAAATTACCTTTCGATCCAGAAATAGCCATAATCAATGGACTATTACTTGATCGTTGTAATTCTTGAAGACATAATTTACCAGCTGATTCACGAACATCAGAAAGTTCTTTTAAAATTTTTGACTAAATTATTATAATTATCGTTTTTTTTT
>CAJNOP010000616.1:62944-81483 GCA_905250075.1 Rotaria sp. Silwood1 | reverse complement strand
AAAAAGAAAGATAATATGAGAAAAACAAATTGACTTACTTAAGTAGTAACTAGTTAATCGTGCTAAACGTGCCATAGCTACAGCTGCTGCTACTTCGGAACAATCACGTAAAAGTAAATAGAATACATTTGTTTTTCCATTTGCACCTAATACACTTTTATCAATACAACCAAGAAGAAGACGACTATTACGAATAACAATAACTAAATAAAAAATAATTTTTCTATGAGAAAAGAAAAAAAAACTTAACTTACATCCATCATTGCAACATAAATCTTCACCTTCACCTGAATAAGCTTTACCTTTTGCACGTAAATTAATAATATCTTTACAAGAATTATTAAGTCGAAGTATAACATTAAATAATTGTTTGCCTGTCCATAATTGACAAGGCTATTTAGTAAAAAAAAAGAATTTTTTTTGATAAAACTAATAGTATAATTAAAAATATATAATATTTATATTTACTTTATATATAGTTGGTGGTGGTAAATCAATTTTTTCTAATCCATCTTTATTCGTAAGTATCCATGTAAGTAATTGACAAGCTTTTGCTCGATCAAAAAATACATCACGTTGAGTAATTAAATAAGCACCTATAGAATAAAAGTTATTTTTTTTTATCAAGTTTTATCTAAACATTCAAAATCAACGGATGTTTTACATAAGGATTGATTAGCCGAGTCATAAACTCTTTCCCTTCTTGATTTATAAAGTTTCATAGTGAGAAGAGCTTGCATACATTATAACTCTTCTGTAACTTAAATGATCAAGACCAAGCTGATATTCCTTATAAATAAAAACTATCACCAAAAAAAAAAGACTCAGCTCAATTGATTAATGTAAATTAAACATATTGAGAATTTTGTATTGTCTAGTTATTTATGAATCATTCTATAGTTTAAAACTTTTCTTATCATACCAGTAAGAAAATCTTGTGTTGCACCAATAATCATTTCTCCATTACGTGGTGTAACAAGATTTGATTTTGTCTAAATAAATGAAACTATTTTATTATTATAAAAAAAACAAAAAAAAAAAATTTCCTTTACCCCCATAAGTACAAGTGCTTCAGCTTTAGCTTCTTCTGTTTGTGGTAAATGAAGATTCATTTCATCTCCATCAAAATCTGCATTAAATGGTGAACAAATACATTCATTAAAACGAAATGTTCTATGAGGCATAACTCTTGCATATAATGCCATTATTGAAAGACGATGTAATGATGGTTGTCGATTAAATAAAACAACATCACCATCAATTAAATGTCGTTCAACAATATCACCATACTAAGAAAAATTATTATTTAATTAAGAAAATATAAATATGATATAATTATAAAAAAAATATTTACACGTAATTTAGCAGCCATATCATTTCGATCACCATATTTAAGAAATTTTTTTTGTTCAGTTTTTGGATGAATTATAAAATTTGCACCTGGATGTACATCAGGACCATTTCGAACAAGTTGTCGAATAAATTCTATATTTGTTTTATTAACAATTTCTGGATAAGACATTATTTTTGCAACATGAATTGGTACTGCAACCTAAACAAATATGTAGATAAAATTATTCATTAGTGATATGACTTTCCAATATTAGAAAACATGTATCTCGAAATAATGAATTTTTCTAGAACTAATTTCTATATGTTAACTTGCTCTAGATACACTGAAGAAAAAAAAACAATACTCAAGATCTTTATTCATAGAAGTTATTAATTTATTTTAAATGATTCAAATCCTACTCAGAATCTTCAGACGATAGTTTGATCAAAAATTTTTTTTTGTTTTTTTGAGATCTATTTAAAATAATATCCGATAATAGGAATAGATTAATTTGAAAAAAAAAACTTTCTGTCGAATCTTTCTAAAATTTTTATCTATTTCAATTAATAGTGAACATTTTTTGTTTTTTTCTTTTATATGAAAATAAAAACTTACTTCATCAATACGTAAATTTGGATCTGGTGAAATAACTGTTCGTGCACTAAAATCGACACGTTTACCAGATAAATTTCCACGAAAACGACCTTGTTTGCCTTTTAATCGTTGTGCAAATGAACGTATCCATTTTTTTGGTTGCATATGAGCTGGAATACCAGATAAACTACTATTGATATAAAGTGCACATTGTAATTGTAAAAAATCCCATTGTTCAACAAGTTTATCCATTTTAACACCATTTAAACGATTACGTTGTATAACATCATTTAAAAAAATTATTTCACTTAATTTTATTGTTAAATCATCTTCATTTCTTAAAAAAAAAATAAAAAGATAAAAAAATGAAGAAAATAAATTAAATTAACATACGTGCCAGCTCGAAAATCAGATTGAACTGTTGGTCGAATACATATTGGTGGAACAAGAATTCTTGAAAGTATAAAATCACGTGGATGAATTATAGATTCATCAATAAGTAGTAAAGGTAAATCCTGTGAATTTTCGAAATATATTATTTAGAAAAAAAAAATTCATTTCAATTTAAAATATTAAATTGATAAAACAAACCTCTGTTGGAATACGTTCAAATAATTCTAAAACACGAACTGGATTAAGTATTTCTGTATATGAACTAATAAGTGCACCAACTTCTGCATTGCTTTGTCGAGCTGAATGAAATAATTCATTAATATCTACTAATGTATTATGTTGTCGTTTTTGTGTACGATATTTATCATGAGCAATTTTTAATAGAGCACATTTAAGAACAGCACCTATATAAAACGAAAAAAATCTCAATAATTTAATTAAAATAATTCATTTTAATATTACCATTTAATTCTCCACAATATGGACATATGGTTGTTTTTTTTGCTTTTTCATGAACACGTTTTCTAAGAGATTTTTTTTGTAAATAAGTTAAAACAGGACGACATAATTGACGTTGAAAGGTTTGTTTCATTTCTTTATTAAGCATAACACGTGAACATTTCTATGAATAAAAAAATAAATTATCTCACTACGGGCTATATCCTGATTACGGACACTTTTTTCAAGTCAACTAAAGATTCGTATTACATTCAAAAAAAAAATTAGTTTTTCAATACTCGTTTTTCGATAAGATAATTCACTTTTGATTACGACACCATTTTCTCTTATAGTTTCGATCTCGGCAATTTCGATTTAGTCCTTTAGTCTCAAATTTAGATTAACGAATTATTTGTGTCATAAAGTTTTCTGAAACGAATTTTTATTATGTTTGCTAGAGAACACAATAGGCTATGTAATACTGTAATATTATCAAGACATCATGAAACTGTTACAAAAGAAAATATATGTATAAAAAGAGAGAGTGATATAAGTTTTTCAAAATATTTTATGTTCTTAATAAGATCTATAAGTCCCTTAAGAAAGGAGTTATCGTTTATAAATCGCCTGAATATTCGATTCTGTCACGTTTGGATTCGGGTTCAAAAATTTTGTATCCGACAGACTCTACTCAGCATCTTTGAACAAGTATATTTCTTTTTTTGAGCGTCTCACTTTGTAGTCATCATGTTTAATATCATCACTAGTGAACATTCAATGTCCATTTCTTTTAATCACTATTGGAAAACGATAAGTAATTCTTTAGAAAAGAAGAATACAAAAAAATAAATCAATTTGATACGAAAAAACCAAGATAAGAAAAGTATTACGGATGCATGAAATGAGTCATCACTTCTATATATGAATAGTTATCGCCTTTTTAAATAGATCAATTATTGCTGGTCATGAACTTAATCAATAATACATGTCTTTTATTATATAAAACACTGAATTTAAGACCAAAGGACTCTCATTTTATCATGTCGATTTTCTGCTCTCTTCACACGAATCTACTATGAAGACATTTTTTTTTCTTTCAATTAAAGATATAATGCTTACTTTACAAATTGTTTGAAGAACAACAACAATTGAACGAAAAAATCCAATATGAAATACAGGTAATTGAAGATCAATATAACCATAATGACCAAGACATTTTGTAACATCTTGATGACATGTATCACATATACGTTTCCCTCCACAAACACCCTACATAGAAGAGAAAAAAGAAACTCTATTCTCTTTTCAACAAACAAAAAAAAAAAGAAATGTAATTACCAATTTAGGATCGAGTACACCAAATGGAGCTGGTGTTCGTGCAGCATCTTGTGAATACAAATTTTTACTAACGACATGAATATGTGCTTCTTTTTGCATCTCAAGTGAAGAAAAAGGAGCAAACTGGATTTGATTTCTACAAATAAAGAAATTAATTTCTTTTTTTATTAAATTAAAATTCTAGTATTTCTTACATGACTTTGCCAGTTTTAACACTACGATATTGTGTTTTAACCATATTGCTTTTTTTGAGATTATATTATTAAGATTAATCTAAAATGAATTTATTGTTAATAAAATATTTGAATAGTATATCTATGATACAAATAAAAAAAGCGAATGATGCAATATTTTCTAATCTATTATGAAATATGTTTCTTATTAAAAAGAAAATATTCTATAAGTGTTTTTATTGCACGATTTTCAACATATGAGAATTAAGATCAATGGCATGTTTGCTATACGTCAAAAATTGATGAGATTAACACCAATGGTTTTTATTCATTATCAAGAAGACATTGTAGAGCGACTTTGGGCTAGTGAAGAAACATATTCAATTATAAAAAGTCGTTCAACAAGTGAGTCTTGGTGAGATTAAAATAAACTTCAAAGGATTGAAGTCTATGACTTATTGATAAAGAATTACGACTATATTAATAAAAATTTTTATTGAGAGTGAAACATTTCTGAAAAATCTAAAAATAAAAAGTGTTGCTATGAAATTTTATCTATAGAACGATTTTTAATAGTCTAAATTTTTCTTAAGATATGAGACTTCCAACCATGGCAGCAACTTACCTTCTGAGGACTCTAGAAAGACTTTATTCATTTTCGTTGAATCTTTCAGAACTACCAAATCTCGAAACTTCTTTCTCTCAATCTTACCGGAGGAACTACTCAAACTATAACCTATAGTTTGATCTTATGTTGGATTTACTGGGATAACTTGATGAGGCTAGCAAAAGTCTAAAGAAGCTCGTATTCATAGGCTCGAGAGCCAAGTTACTGAATTTTGGACTCAATTTTAGCTATTCACTAGAAAATCAAATAATACAATTGAATTTTCAAGTAAACACAATTTTGCATCAAGCCTGTGTCGAACAAGTTTTTTTGAAAATTCTATACCTCAGTAAAAGAACATTGTTTTCGATTGAAACTTTCAGGATATTCTATGGGTCATTCGTTGTATGTATGAGCAGAATTTCCGGTGGAAAATTATGTTTTTTTGATTGTTCGATATGTATCAAAAATTCAGTAAAACGATTCGAATTCTACTTCAAAGGCTCGTGACAACGAATCTTTTTACATTTTTTCTAGTCTTATTGAGACTTCTTTGTAAGTCGAAATGAGCTCAAATGGTGGATATCAGTTTCGGTTGGTTCCATCGTTAATTCCATTGAAACTTGTAGCCATAATATAAATTCGAACGTTGTCCGATATTTCTTCATAAGCTTCTTCAATCTTAAAAAATGAAATAGTGAAGATTAAGCAAATTTAAATGATCTAAAACTGAAGTAGATGTTTCTTGTAAATCAAATATTAATTAATCAAATATATTATGCTGCATTAGAATAATATCTACGAGGTTATGTATGCATATTAAAATCTTATATCAATGAAATATTTTATTAATTGTAAAGTAAAAAATTGATATTATTAATTAATTTAATTTATAACCAATAATTGCATCAAGATATGCTCCAGTGTGTATGCATTTAATATTTTTAAAACCAACTTTTTCAAGCATATCTTTATATTCTGAACATGTTCGTTCTCTTCCAACTGTAGCTACAAGCATATTTAAATCTTGCATATTAACTGTTATTGGTCCTGATTTATCTTCATTTAATAATTTTTCTGCAATTAATATAGCACCATTTATTTTTGGTAATGTTTGATAAATTTTTCTTAATAATAATTCACATTTTTCATCATTCCAATCATGTAAAATACGTCCAAGACCAAAAAGATCAACTTGAGGAAGTGAATCATTAAAAAAATCACCACTTTGAAAATGTATACGATTACGAATATTTGATAATGTTTGATTAATATATTGATTAGCATGTTTTTCTATACGAGGAAGATCAAAAATAATTGCTTGTAAATTTAAATTTGCTTCACAAGCAGTCATAGCTAAACATCCAGTAGCACCACCAAGATCACAAAATGTTTTATATTGTTGAAAATTTTCAATTGATGCAATTATATTTGGAAAACAAATTAAACCTAATCCATGCATAGCTGACATAAATATTGTTTCAGCATTATCATCACGATAATGTGCATTAAATGTATATTTATCTTCATCTATTGTTTTAAATGTTTGTTGCCATTGTGATGTATTTTCTTCTATTGCATTTGAAAGTTTAGACCAAAGTAAATATGATGATTGATTATTATGATTAATATATCCATTTAGAGTTATTGGACTTGTTGAAACAAGATATTTATTACTTAATTGTGTATTAGAATATTTTTTATTTATTTTATCTTGTTTAAGTAATTTAAGAGATATACAAGCATTTAAAAATCGTTCTAATGATGATAAATGATATATATTAAGTTTATTTGCTAATTCTTCTAATGAAAGTTCTTGTGTTGTTAAATGATCAAATAATTTATAATTAACAGCAGTAAATAAAGTTTGTGAACAACGAAATCCATCAATTAAAGACAATATATAATTTGAATCAACATCTTCTGTATTAGGTACAGAACTCTAAAATAAAATTGAAACAAATTTAAATGATTAGATCTTTTTATATATCCATGCTTTGTTTGATAAACTGTATTTTAAATAAAAATTTTTTCTTTTAATCTATGAATGATTATAATTTTTGTTTTATTCATTTATCAAAGACTAAAACAAATACACATAGTATGGAGTCTCGAATATGCGTCATTTCTCCTTGAACGAACAGAAAAATTTCGATTTGGATTTAATTCAACTCAAAAAAGATCTTGTGCAAAAAGCTTGAGATATTATCTACCTATCATTGAGTATGAACATGAAATATGACAATATAAGACTAAAATTATTTAAACCGCGTAGAATTATACTACTAAGAACGCATACAATTAATACCAAATAGAGTCGCTTAGAAATATTATCATAGAGGATTTCAGAAACTTTTCGTATATTTCTTTTGAATCTTTCACATTTGAAAAAATTTTTTTTAATGAGTATTTCAAGTAGACGCTTTATACTACGTCCTTGGTTTCTCTTCCTAACCGAATTTTTGTACATTTTTCTGTGTTATATACGCTTCGCAGCAATCTACTAACATAATGATAATAGTCGAAAAACGAATCCGTTTCATAAAAATATAAAATATTGTTTCTATTTCTTAACCACTGTATATCTAATTGAGCAAAATTTCAGTTTAGAGAGAAGCGACTTTTAGCTTTTACAATACTAATATCTCCCAGAAGAAAGCATTTGGAAATTTAGATTCTTGCGATAGCTTTTGTTCTACTTCTCAATATGTATCTACTTTGAAAATTTTTTTCTAATGAACTGTTCGCCATAAGTTTAGGAAAGTTTTTCCTAACCAATCGTTTATTCTTTTATTTCTACAATAATACATACCATTGATCTACATATTGCAGAATTATTTCGAATAAATTTTGTTTTTGAAGAAACAAAATCTAGAATATATTTAATTCTTCTAGTCATTTTCATATGTTTCTGAAATAAAATAATATAATTAAATATTTACATGTCATTAATAAAGATCATTAATTTATTAAAAGAAAACTTATAAAAGATCATGAATTTATATTTTAAATGAAAAAAAGAAAAACGAAAAAGAAACCATCATAAATCAAGTACAACTGACACAAATAAATGAAGTTTCTATTCGGAAAATAAAAACGAGCTTGATTGAACAATTCAAAACGCGGATATTTTCCTTCCAAAAATATATGTATATATATATATAATATATTCATAGATATAAACAGGAAAGGCAATCATTAAAGCAAGGACACTGTTAGACAAAGAAACTACATATAGAAAAAAAAGAGAAAAAAGAAAATTAAAGAGATTATTAGCCTCCACAACATCCACTTCGATGAGGTTGATTGTTTTGCGTAATATCAATTGATTGATTCTGATTTGCATTAGCTGTATTAGGACCAACTTTTACTCCATCCCATCTAAAACAAATTTGATTTTTTTAAAAATATGAATAATAAATAATAAGCATACCCTTTTTGAATATGAATACGGCCTTCAATTAATAAATCATAAATTTCACGAGCAATAAGTGCAAATGCTTCTTGTACATAGAGAGAAGATTTTGATGATGTTTCAATAAATGGAATATTATGAAAATCTGCAAAGGCTTTGCCTTCTTCTGTTGTCACCTAATTTTATATATAAACATAGTTAAAACAAATCAGAATAGGTTTCTTTCTTTTTTTTTAAAATATACTTGTCGTTCAGATTCTCGATCAATTTTTGTACCAACAAGAAGAAAAACACAATGATATGGTTCTATTTGTTGACGGGCATCATTTAACCAATTGGTTACATGTGTAAAACTAACATAATTTGTTGTATCATATATAAGAAGAACACCAACAGAATTACGATAATAAGCACGTGTAATACTTCTATAAAGACAAATAATAAAAATCAATACTTACAGATAAAGATTGACTTAACGATTATTAATCAAAAATGAATTCATTCAACTCTTAAACATATATTTCACAAGATGAAAACAAAAAGTTTAGAAACAAAGCATCTTGGACTTCTTTTCCTGACGGTAACAGCTAGAACAAGAGAGAACACTCGTAGGACATCAAAGAAGCTCACAATCTAATTAGTCAATTGTTAATAAATATGATTTTTGATAAAATACAATAATGTCATAATCTTAAATTTTACCTAAATCGTTCTTGTCCAGCTGTATCCCATAATTGTAATTTAACTTTCACACCTGGTTTTATTTCAATGATTCTTACATGAAAATCCACACCAACTGTTGGATCCTATTTAAATTATTAATTTATATCTATAATATCAATTTGACTTACTGGATCTTGTGAAAAAACTCCATCACAAAATGTTCGCAATAATGATGACTTAATAAAACAAAAAAGAACATGAATATTAAAAAAATTTTTTTGTTTTTTCATTCAATTTAATATATACCTTTCCAACAGTTGAATCTCCAACAACAATTAAACGAAATTGATAATCATAACTATACAAATTATCCATTAAATAATACTTTAATTGACATAAAATTAAAAAAAAAAAAAGAAATCTAAAAAATTAAAAATTTTGTTGTTTTTTTTTTTAACATGAAACTAAATATACAGACACAGGATTATCATACAAAACTATTTGAATAGAAACAATTTATATATGACATCTAAATTGTCATAATAAATTAAAGAATTTTACAAAATTTCAGCCGAAGTATTTTTTTCTTATGTATTTTTCATTCGGTCTTGAGATTCTTATTAACATAAAACAAAAAAAAAAGAAAAACATGCAGATGACAGCAATTGCTTGTGTAAGAACAAGAAAGAAAAAAAAAGAATTCTACTCTTCAATAATATCATATGGCGTATGTAAACCAATCCTTCTATTCGATGCTTGTGGAACATCATAAGATGATGTACAAATTTTTAAATCATCATCAAGTTGTGTTGAAATATCAGATTTAAAATCACATACATAAATATGTCCTGATAATCGATCAGGATCAATTTGATAATCAATCTAAAAAAAAACAATAATCATTAAACTTCCCTTAGAATAGAAACTCACTCTATCAAAAATAAGTACAAAGGATATTAATAAAACTGCATAGACTAGTTCATTGTTTCTTACTCATTAGCTATAGCTGATGTCTAATTAACTTTATGTAGTATGTGTATTTTTCTACCAAGTAAAAAATTTGTACGCATATACGTAGTTATCAAACATACCTGTCGAAAGACCATAGGATCTAAAATCGTTATCTTTCTATAAATTACGGTTGTAATGGTATCTATGATTACGTAGAATAACAAAAAAGGTCATCTACTAGAGATTGTTGGGTCCAATAATTGGAGATCCAGACTTGATAGACTTGTGCACTTATCGATTAGGATTCAATTTAACAGAGAAGTACTATCCTAGAACCAAAAATATTTTTACTTCATATTTCTCTCATGATAATTGAAACCTCTTCAAAACGTTATATAACTCAAAACACTTCAATGTAAAATGTAGTGTATATAACACACTATCTGGTAGATTTTATCATATGGAATCAAGAGGAAAGAAACAAATACCTGTAAAAACTGCGGACACCACTAAAACTATAAAAGAAAAAAGATAGAGCCTTAAATAGATGTCCATAGTTTTTAAAATATTCAGAAGAGACTGTAAGCCAACTTTTTCGTTTGTAGGAAATTATGATATCTTTTCTGAGAGGAAGCAAGCTATAGAAAAAAAATCTTTAAAAATAAAATTTAATTTACCATATCTGGTTGTTTGCAATATGGTGTTAATGCAAAAATAAGTGTTTGTTTATCAAATGAACAATGTGTAACAGGATGTGATTGAGGATTCATATGCCATAATGAATGTGGATACATTCGTCGATCCCTTTTAGAACAAAAAAAACATATATATATATATTCAATAATTTAAGTTTAATCTCATACCAAAGTCGAACAAAACCACATACATCTGTACTTGCTAATTTCCATGTATCCATTTGTAATGTTGTTATTGTAGAAAAATGATTATAAAAATGTTGTATAGCTCCTTCTTTTTGTCGTCGATCAAATATACTTATTTGAAAATTATCAAATGCAACTATAAATTCATTTATAGGACATTTATCAGCACGAATTAAATGAATACTTGCTGGAGAATTTTTATAATTTGTTGATACAATATTACAACGACCACTTGCTAAATCAAATAATTTTATTTCACGATCAAGTCCAATTATAGCTATAGGTTCATCATTATGAATATCTAATGGAATTTTTTGTATATAATCTGAATCAAGTATTGAATAAAATGAATGACGATGTATTAGATTTGATAATGATATACACCATAGAGATTTATTAGCAGCAATTATTGATATTGGTACGGAATGATGACTAGACATACAGAATGATAAAATACGTTCGTTTAAATCGGTTAGGAAATTAAGTTCTTGATATTGAGGAATTGATTCATTCTAAATTAAGAAAAAATAGTATATATATATATCTTGAAACTTTATTGAAAAATAGAATGAAAATTATACACATAGGCCACTTCAGACAAAACGGAACATGCATATTATTCATTTAATTTTGACTATTAATAAGAAAGTTATTTTTCTGAACAAGTTCTTTTAGCATCAATCTTTCTAAACATATGAGCAAAAAACAATACAAAAACTTCAGAATAGACAGTACGGTATAAACTACTTTTATTTTAAAATTTGTAGCAAGATCAGACTTCAAAAAACTTCCTTTCAAATATGTGTTTTCTTATTTCATGATAATAATAGAATATAATTAAGTGTTGATCATTATAGAAAGTCTAACAAGTCATTGATATTCAATTTAATATGAATACAATAAAAACTTACTAAAGTGAACATCTCAGGGAAAATTCAAGTGTTCATCATTCACAATTTTTTATTCTTATGTGTGCAAGTGAGCGTATAGGATTAGAACTAGAACAAAAAAAAAACAGTATTCACATTGTAGAGACGTTTACAATGGAAATTTTTACTAGAGATTAAATATAGATGAATTGGTATGTAGACATGAGCGATCAAAATATTGCTAACTGTATTATTTTGTTCCGATTATGTCCATTAAACAAGATGCCATAACTTATATTTAAATATGAAATCGCTATAACTCTTCTCTCTTAGAAAAAGTTCATCTTCGCTCTATCAATCAAATAATTAAGATAAATGCATAGGATGATATCTTAAGATCTGATCTTTCTAATCGAAAAATCTTATTCCATGTATTTAATTCTATATTCAGGGTTGAAAGATTATGTCAAAATACAGAACCTGAAATAGCCTCTTTTTTATATTAATCTTTGTTTCTACTATTTTGTCTAACACTTCTATAAATAGATGACCATTTTCAAAGAAATTTTGAAGTATCAAATTAATTATCCTTTTCTATACATACAGCGCAAGAATTTGAAGAAAAAGTTTAAATATTTTGAATAAGAGTTCACAGAAAATTACAGGTTGTCAAATGCGATGTTTTTCATCTTTATTTGATAAATATCTTCCTCAAAAGTTTTAGTATAGGTGAGTTGAAATCATCTCAGAATATCACCGGTAGTTACGTCGTCAAAATTCGAATCACCAAAATTTTGCAAGGAGCATATTGATCAGATAAAAATGTTGCCAATACAAAAAAAAAATCATTTGGTCCTGTCCATTTCTAGTTTTAAAATATACTATATATATTCTCTTGCTAATGAACATAAAAATATCGATTGATATATTTTTATGAAACTAAGTCATCATATTTTTACCTCATTAAAATTCCATACACAAAATTTCGATCGACTTGCAGTACATAATATTTTATCATCATTTGCAATATGTTGAATTGGTAATGATGTTAATTGTTGAGTGTAACGAGGTTTATCACCGATATCTTTCGTCCAAACTTCTAATAGACCATTATCATGTATAGCATAAATATCATTTTTTAAAAATCCTACTGATTTAACACTTGATAAATCTGTATCTTGATTTGTATCTGTTGATTCATAAATAATATCAGGTGTATTTAATTGTTCATTATCTTCATCATTATCATTAACATTAAGAATAGATTCAATAGACCATGTACGAATAATACCAGTGGAATAACCAGCAAGAATTGTTGTTTGATTATTATTTGCACATGTTAAAACAATACCAAGACGATTAGTTAATTTAGTTGTACGACATTGATGATTTTTAAAATTTTGTATTAATTTTTGATTTGATAAAATAGCTTCTTTAATATGATTTTTCCAAGTATAATCAGGATTTTTATTTATTTTATCAAATTTTAATCGTTTATATAAATTATACCATAATATATCATCACATGATAATGAATACCATGATTTACATACTTGTAAACATGAATATAAATCTTTAATTGATAAATAATTAAATATATGTAATGCTATTTCACGTGGTAATGATATATTAAAAAATGGTATGTCTGTTGATTCATCAATATCTCGTATTAATTCATCAATTAATGTTAAATTTGATGTTTTTAATTTTTTAAGTGGTGGTGGTTCAATTAATGATAATTTTGTGGACGAAGAAGAATTTGAAGCAATAAATGTTCGAATACCAATTGTAAATGATGCATTATTAGTTATTGAATACGATGGACGAATTGATTGAGATGGTAGTGGAATCGATGTTTGACATTCAATTGAATGTTTAGATTTTGTACCTAATCGACAGAGATCACCAGTTGGACTTTGTGGAATATCATTGACAGAATTTGATTGATTAGATTTCTCTTTTGAGATTTCTTCTTGCCAGAAATGACGAAATTTGTCCAATGATTCCATTGATTGAAATGAAATAATTAATAAGATGATATAATCTCACGTGAAATATCAACTTTATCTTAATTAGTTGATTATATAATCAATCAAAATATTATTATTGAACTCTATTAGTTAATTTCAAATACATAAAAAAATTAATTCATTTTTATCTTTCAATACTAATATCTTTAGAGAAAACAATGCTTTTTTTTTGTTAACTGAATTATAGATGGCGCTAAGAATCGGCTATCTTTCTTTATGTTCTAAATGACGTGTAATTGAAAACTTCTTTTCTTTAATTTAAATAGCAGTACTCCTTGTAATAAGGAAAATTTTCAGTTTCATTTTGAAAATAAATAGTAATAAATATGTGAAAGCAGTTGTCTTCGACAAAGACATTTAGATAGAAAAAGCATCAATAAATGTTGCTCATCATACATATACGTCGTACAACTGCATTTGGGTGACACTATTGATTATTGTACAATGGGTGTTAAGAGTGTGGGTGAGGGATGAAAACAATATTTACACTCATACCTACATTCACACTCACACCCTGCTTCAATTCGAAGACAATATTTATAGTTGCATATATCATTGAAGAGCACACGACAACGGAATAACTCATATAGGAAACAAGCATTCACGTATTTTGATCAATTTAAAGCAAATATTTGGGTTCGATTCCATAGCTAAGTAATATTTGATTGAAGAATAACTTGAACTATACAGCTATTCAAACATTTTGTTAAATTGGAGACGTATATTAGTAGTTGATCATATCATCAAAGAGCTCTTGTTCAACAAATGATTCATACTAAACTACTGTTGAAGTATTTCGCTCAGTGCTAATTAACCAAATATTTGGATATGATTGTATCATGAAGGAACATACGATCAGAGAATAATTCGTACGAAGGAATTGTCACATATTTTTGTTTGATTATAACATCGAGAAACCTTTGATCGAAAAATACGTCATAAAAAATGGCTGTTCGAATATGTGCTTCAATTCGAAGGACATAGTTGTAGTGTTGTTTGTCGTCATGCAACATTTGTTCCATGTATAAATTATAAGAAAAACTATTCAAGTGTTTTGTTCAATTCGAAGGATATATTTACAATATCATTGCATTGTCGCGAAACACTTAATGAAGGATGTGAGTGTGAATCAGGATCTTTTATTGAGAAAAAAAACAGCCATACTCACACCCACATCCTCTAAATCATACAAAACTTTCAGGAACCGTAGAGCTTGTTACGTTTATAATTTTAATAATAGTTTTCTGAGTGTTTTACTCTATTTTCTTACTGGTAGAGACCAAATAATTATGAGTGTCTTTTATGTCACTTAGCAACCGAAGCTTGTATTTTTCTTTACCTTACCATGCCCAAACACAAGTATGAGTAGATATATCTGACTCATGGGACGGAATACTTTACTGTGGAAAAGTTCACTGGAATATATTTAGGTCCAATAGAGGACTTTTTAGGCTATTAAATGGTGTATTCTTTTATTGTATAAGAATTGATAAAAAAATGCATTAAGATATGAAGAAATAAAACTGTAGTGATTTCTGCTGCAGGCGTGACTCGATTTACTCCACCTAGATCGGCTCACAGATCCGTATTATCTCAAATATGATAATCTAAATCAACTAGATATTAGTTTTGCCACTTTTGTTATTACTTTTTCTACTAGAAAAGTTTTTGAAAATTCTTTCGTCAGTAAATATAGGATACTAAACAAGTGAATGTGAGTCGAGAATCATGTTTTGGTAATGCAAAATAAATGAAAAAGAACAAGCACCAAATGAATTCTTAAATTTGAAATCCGAATCACCCGAGAAACTCCTACTCTTTATTTCTCTGAGATTTGATTTAAAATCTGAAAAATCGTAGCCTAGCCCAATCTTGAGACATACAATGTTTTCATCATCCAATGAATGAAATTTTTGGAAAGTCGATCACATTCTCGAAAACAACTGCTACAAACCACCAGAATTACTTCAATGAATCCAAAAGATAGAGCCATAATACAGCATGATCAAATGCAAAAGTGAAGTAATTTATTTAAATATTCGATGTAGTTGTTTTAAGATGCCAGAAAAGCAAGATATCTACCTATCGTCATGAATTTCTTCACTCTCACATACGAGTGCTCTTATACTGTGAACCGTGGTATTCTGCTAAAAGTCTGCCAACATCGAAAACTGAGTGATTCTTTGGTCAACGTCCTGTACTGCGGCATTTATTAAAATTATATAGCTTTTTCATAGGCTATGAAGCAAGAATGCTTTTCAATAAAGAATCTTTATTCATTAGAGAGATGAAGTTGAATATATAAATAGCACTAATAACTAGCCTATTTTATTTCCATCTATTGTATAGATGTGAGCTATAAACTCGTATTCATTAACCTCTTGAACTTCAAAAATACTGAAGAAGAACTTGTGCGTGCCCGGGTTGATTTCCATGTAAATGCTTTGATTACCTCTCTGTGTTGCTGACAATCTTGTTTCTGGATCCTTGTCTAGCTTCGGATTTTCATGCTTCGTCGAGGTGAAAACTCGAGTAACACGCTTAATAACTTTTGCATTAATCACAACGTAGCCACTCTTACTAGCGATTTTATTTGTATTGATCTGATAATACTGATACGTGTTTGCATCGACTTCACTATTGACAAGTATCTCAGGTTGAATAAATGCAGGGAAATCACAAGCTTGTCTAGTGACGGTGTTGATCACTTGGGTCAGCTGGTGATAGTTTGAAAGTTGAACGACATCATGGGGTTCAGAGGCAATTCTTTGCAGCTCCTTCATGGTGATTTGGGTGCTAATGCCTTTGGCGAACACACCCAGGTCAAAAAAGCACTATCGTAAACGGTCGTATACGACGAAATACGTCTAGAAACGGTCATCGTACACGACGATCGTATACGATGAACGTATACGGTGCCATACGTTCAAATACAATCAACGTATACGTTGAAATAAACGACTGCCGTGCACGAGTGTAGTATACGACTGTATATGGTCGTAAGTTAGTCGTAAGTTGAGCTACATGTGTCGACCATACCCAGGTCGAAAAATCACATAGTAGGATCAGTTATGAATTCTTGTATGATCCTATTCGATGTTACTCAAAAATCGTATGTGTTCATACAAGATGATACAAAAAATCATATAAAAAATTGTCGTCTTTGAAATCTGATGTCAATTCTTCTAGCAAGTTTCTTAGATGCTCCAACACTAAAATATTGTATGATTATAAAAAAATCGTACAGTAAGGTTTTAACTGATTTCTTTAAAAACATACATTCTCGTCATGTTTCACCTTCCCTGGCAGCTATAGTTCAACTTAACTTCACATAGCCCAGATCTTTTTACTTACTGAACCCGATGCATAGGTGCCTACACCGGCAGTTATCATTACATAATAAAATTCATAGCATAATAGTCACAAAAACTTATGCATAAAAAATTTTACTCTCTATACCGTTAACAAAGAGAAATAAAAAACAAAAGTTGAGATTTTCTACATTACCAATATAGAAAAAACAAAAAAACTAAAGAATATGATCATCCGCATTATTAATATGGAAAAGTAAGAAAAAAAATGCGACTTTTTGTACTACTAATATAGAAAAATAAGAAAGAAAAATTAGCATTTTCTATATTATTATTATTATAGACGAGTAAGACACAAAACTAACTGTTTCTATATCATCAATATAGAAAAATAAGAAATACAAATTAAGATTTTCTTTACTATTAATATAGAAAAATTGAAAAATAAAAAATATTTTCTATATCAGCAATATGCAAAAATGAGAAATAAAACAAATAGTTATCTTTGTTACCAATGTAGAAAAATAAAAAAAATAAGATTCTCATATCACCAATGTAGAATAATAAGATGTGAAAATCAGCATTTTCTATATTACTACTATAAACAGATAAGACACAAAACTAACTGTTTCTATGTCATCAATATAGAAGAATAAGAAATAAAAATTAAGATTTTCTATATAACCAATATAGAAAAATAAAAAATAGGATTTTCTATATATCCAATATAGAAATATAAGAAATAAAACTTAAGATTTGTCATATCAGCAATATAGAAAAATAAGAGGTAAGAAGTTAGCATTTTCTATATTATTGTTATCGACAAATAAGACAAACAATATCTGTTTCTATATCTGTTCATACCAAGAGAAAACAGATGTCGTCTGTTTAAAAAAATGTAATTTTTATCAGTATCAGACACATTTATTCCTTTACAAATTTTTTTTTTCTGACACTCAATTGAAAGGAATAAAACAAATATACCTCTTATTTAAAACTATGTTCGACGTTTTTTCTTCGATCAAGTATAGATTTGAACACAGAGATATTACTCTTCAGTAATAATATCTGTAACGGCAGCAGACATAGCCTGTCTATTTTGTATGCATGTATGTATATCTGCATTCTTTTTCCATTAAGTACTCAATTCTTAACATCAGATAGGTATCTCGTATTTGATATATATGAGCTTTGTCTTACATAAAGTAATCAGTTTATAGCAGTAAAAGGATGAATACTTCCTACTTTATACAGTATGTTTTCATTTCATCTAATATTTAGCTATACGGATAGAGAGACATTCAGATAGTACTATACTGTATAGTCGTTATTGTCAACGAGTAATTCGTTTATGAAGTAGAGAGATATTCCTTACCCAATAGAAATTAGTTAGATGATATTAGATCTTCAGTTTTGAATGAGTGTGAAATCGTTATTTTTATCAATTTATATATTTTTTAATGTTGACTTCAGCATTAGTATAGTAAATTATACATTAGATTATATCTAATACTAATATTTCGATTGTATAAATAATTTACTA